>VYZT01030846.1:214-113245 GCA_013400735.1 Pomatostomus ruficeps | reverse complement strand
GCGGGCGGGCGGGAGGACAAGTGGACGGAGCGCCCGGGAACGGGGGGGGCAGCAGCCGCGTAGTTGTTTTGCCCGGGGTAAGTTGGCCGATCCCTGCGGAGGCTTCGCTTGGAGAGCGCAGCGCTTGGCTCCTGGCTCCCTGTCGCCCCCAGCCCTCGGGGCAGGGGGGCGCCCTTTTTTATTTCATTCCCCCCCCCCCCCCCCCCCCCCCCCCCCCTCCCCCCCTTCCTTTNNNTCTGTTTTCTTTTTATTTATTATGGGGTCTATGGGGGAGCAGAATTTCCAGTCCGGCGTTGCTCTTCTTCCTTGTCCAACGCTCAACGGAGAACTATAATATTTCTTCCCCGCGATGCTGCAGTGAATTTTAGTTCTAGGAAATCAGGCGAACAAAACCGTCTGAATAACCCGAACCATTTGTTACCCCGTGAGAGCAAACGCAGCCTAGGCACAGATGATGGCAAAAAATTCCTTGGAAGGGTCTAAAGAAGACCTGAGCAAAATTTCGGAAGAGGAGATGCTGAGATGGAGCAAGGAAGAGCTGGTGAAAAGACTGAGGAAAGTGGAGAATGAAAAGATGAACTTAATGGTGGAACACGGCAACTTGATGAAAGACGTGAACCGGCGGCTGCAGCTCCACCTGCACGAGATCCGCGGGCTGAAGGAGGTGAACCAGAAGTTGCAGGACGACAACCAGGAGCTGCGGGAGCTCTGTTGCTTCTTGGACGACGATCGGCAAAAAGGCAAGAAGCTGTCAAGGGAATGGCAGCGCTTCGGGAGGCACACGGCCAGCGTGATGTGGAAGGAGGTGGGCATGTACCAGCAGAAGCTGAAGGACCTGGAGGCGAGGCAGGAGACCCTCCTGCGGGAGAACGTGGAGCTGAAGGAGATGGTGCTGATGCTGGACGAGGAGCGGAGCGGGGCCGGCTCGCGGAGCTCCATCGACAGTCAGGCCAGCCTGACCAACCTCAACGGCGGCTCGGCCACCAGGGACGTGGGGGACGGGAGCAGCACCTCCAGCACGGGCAGCGCGGGCAGCCCCGACCACCATCACCACCACCTCCACCACCACAAGGCTGGCGACAGCAAGGCCGGGGCCATGCGGAGGTCCATGGATGACCTGTCCGCACCCCTTCACCACCGGAGCATCCCCAACGGCCTCAATGGTGAGCCGCTGCCCCTTCCCCTGCCCCGCCCCGCTGGCCCCGCGCCGCCTCCCCCGGCATGCCCCCCTTGGCGAGGGGGTGAGGGACTCCGGGGGAGGGGGGTCCTGGCCATTCCCAACCCTGTCGATCCTTGGTGACCTCTTTGGCAGAGGAGTCCCGGGAGCCGGGGAGGGGCACCTGTGTGCGTGGTGTGTGTTATCAATGTGTTGACTGTGTTATCAATGTCCTGGGCTGAGGGTTGGAGCCTCTTTTATCTGCAGGGTTGGTGTTTGGTTTTGTTTGTTTGTTTTGGGTTTCTTTTTTGACAAAAAACAGCCTGAGTTTTCAGGGTTAAATAAACAGTGATTGTGTTGCCGCTCTTCCTCCTCTTTCTCTCCCCCTTTAAATATTTTGGTTTATGTTTGGCTTATTGGTATGCTAGTTTGATAAGATTGATAAAGATGGGATGAGATTTTGGAAGCGTCTGATGGAAGTGCAGGTTTGTCCCACGGAGCATCACCTGTTAGCTCCACAAGCTCTTGGGGCAGGCTTCTTGTGAAGTGCTTAGCAGTTTTGGAGAGGTGCAACTCGGCTTTCCCCTGTCTCTGCTTCAGAAAGAGGAGTTTTATTTGTAGAGAAGAGATTGCTCTCGAAGGGACGCTGTACTCACAATTTTGTTCAGGCTAGTCATTGAAGTTAGAAACAAGCTCCACAATGAAATTGTGCCAAGCCTCCTCTGGCAGTTCATATTCAAGCAAAGTTGTTCCTGTTGCCTAATAGTGATCAGGCATTAAAATAATATTGGAATGTCTTTAAAATGGGGATTTTTTCTTTTTATCTTTTAAAACCAACAAGACCGAACACATGACTTCTAGAAGGAGTAGTTTGGTCAAGAGGGTTCAGTAGCAATCAAACCAGGCAGCAATCTAAAAAATTCTTGTATATAAGACTACTTTTAACGTTCTTAATCCTCTTTTCCAACCAGAGACGACTATTTCCTCTTTGGGGTGCCCTTTTCCCTTCTCTAAGCACACAGAAGGGGATGGAGCCCCAGAGGTTGGCTCTGACTGATGTCAGCACTGGATGTGTTTACCAGATAACCGTGCTTTCAGCTCCCAGAGCTGCTTTTTCTGTTTGTTTGTTTGTGTTTTTGTTTTGTTTTTTGTTTGGTGTTTTTTTGTTGGGCTTTTTTTTGGTGATTTGTGGCAAGTCTTTATGTCCCAAGAGACCTGAGGGCATGGAGGAGTGATCAAGTAATTTCACAAGTGTTCCTCCATGAATGTGCTGTTGCAGTCCTGTTGCCTCAGCTGTGCGTCTCAACTCACAGCTGGAGACGTTCTGGCCACCTTGCCCTGTAGTCAGGGATTGCTGGTTCCAAGGATGATCCAGTCACCAGATGGTGCAGGGTACAGCAAACATCTTTAAATGTTTGGTGTGGAATTTTTTAATCTCTCTCTTCTAGAGCTGAGTAAATCAGAAGTATCTGGTTTGTAAATCTGCAGATAGCTTCTGCTCTTGACGTGACTTGACTTTATTTTCATAAAACATTGCTCTCCACAGGGGCTTGGAGAGCACATGACAGATAGTGAATGTGCTGTTACTGTTTTGGGACAGAAGGGCTTCACAGTTCTGGTGTGTGAACCTTAGATTGTGTCCCTTTTAGGTATTGGTATCTGAATAGGACAAAGCCAGTTGAATTCATCTGTTAACTCAGGGCTCTTGAGTATACAAAACATAATCGATACCTTAGAGCTGTCCCTTAAATCCGGGGTGAAGGCACAGTGGCATGCTTCACCTGGGATTCAGAGTCATCCCTGTCTGCACAAAGAGGAAAGTCTGCTTGCAGAGCTCGGTCCTCATTGTCCTCCTCAAGCGCTACGTGTGGGACTGTGCCCAGCAGCATCTTTTGGAGGGGACTAAGAGCAGAGTCTCATGGCCCACCCTGAGTAGCGTACGAGTAGGGAGGGGTGGCAGAGCATCTGCACACACGTGTTTGTTTCCATGCGTGCCTTTGCACCCCTTCTCATTTTCTTTATCGGAAGGAGGAATATGGGCTCGAGCATTTCAGACATGACCTTTAGGCTTTAGTGACGTCTGGTTCTGGGGTGCCTGTGGAAGGTGGTCTCTGTGGGAAGTATTGAAGCTCTTTCCTGTGAACCTGTGCGGCTTCATTTCTGAGGGTGCAACGGATATGATCAGCACTTTTAAAGCTAATAATCCTTGTAAAGATGTAGACAAGCCTGATCTCTACACTTAGGTAGTGAAGCTGTAAAATGACTTGAATAGTTGTCATTCTCAGATAGCATCGGTATTCAGCAAGGCCATTTCCCTGGCTGTGCCTTTGGAAATGCCTCTCAATACATATGCAAATACAGGGTTTATCAGGCCCCTTTTTTGACTGACAGCAAGACATCTGGGAGGGGTGTTTGCCTGGGACCAAGCAACAATTCTGTTAAGCCTGTGAGAGTGTAGAGGAGCAGTGCAGGAGCAGGTGAACATGAAAAACCACTCCAGTGAGTCAGGGGAGTGGTGGAGCTGTCACGGAGCAGCCTCGCAGTGAGCATCCTGCCGTGTCTCCTGCTCCTGTCCCTGCCTTCCGTGTGTGCAGCCGAGATCTCAGCCTTTTTGTACTCTTTTCTTGGTAAGTTTTCTTTCCTCAGGGATGAAATGGAAGGCAGAGGAAAGAGAGTGTATGGCCCTTCATTTTTTGATTGTAAGCTTGAGTCTGGTTTGCTGTTGTCTCATGTCTTTAAAGTGCTGGAGAGCTAACCAGTGGGTGAAGCAGATACTGTCCAGCCAGCTCAGCTAATACTGCAATGAACAGCCTTGTGTGCTTTCTTAGGGAGAGGAGGTGGCTGAAAGGGATGCCGTGCAGAATTTAGCATCTGTAGTAACAACACAGCAGAAGCCTTGGACAGCTGGTGGGAGCAAGGTTGCTACTTGTGAGCTGCTTGCTAGGACAGTTTTGCTTATGGAAAAGCTGGAAAGTCCTAAAATTGGAAGCTGGAAAATGCAGAACTGTACTGCTCCTGCTAGTGGTATCCATTGAGTTACACTTGTTAAGTGTTTTTCTAAAGGGGTCAGCAGTATGGTGGCTGTTAAAGCACTTGCAGGAAGGTAGATTTTTAGTAGAATCTTAGCGAGCAAAGGTGGGTTAAATGTTTCTCACTTTCTGCTCAGTGATCCTTGGAAGTGAGTTGTTGAACCAGGGCTTGATTTATTGGCCCCAGTGACCCACCCCAGTGTGAGGTGATGAACTCTAGATTTGTAAGGTGAATGCAGAATAAATGGTGTGTTTAAAACAACCCCAACCCAACTGGTGGTCCACCTTTGCTTCACTTTTCTGAAGTCTATTTTCTTATGCAAGTTGTTTTTTGGAAGCTGATGATTAATTATTCACTCATGGAAGATAAGATAATAAGTATAACATAGTGTGAAAATGGCTAATATTAGATTACATGTAATCCTGCTTGTTCTGAAAGTAAGAGATGTGGCCATTCTCTGTGTGCACTGGGACCTGGGCTGTGGGACAGGGGCACCTCCAAGCTATGTGATGGGAACTGGCCAGTTTCCTCTGTAATTATATGTCACAGTTCTAAACCTACCCAGATCTAGGACAGAAACTGAGGCACAGTCACTGTTTGTGCTCGTGAGTGCTTTGACTTTCCTTTTATGCATGGGGTGGGTCTCTGTGTGAACAGAGTCTTTCTGCCCATCCAGCTTTAGACAGCCCTGTTGAAGCGGCTGCTTGGCTTCTGACAGAATTAGGTTTAAAAAAAGAGAGAATTAAAAAAAAGGCAGGCACATTTGGTGATATTGATATTAATATGACCTGGGGGAAGAAAAAACCCACAGGTACCACAGGATATGTCCCTGAACTGTGAGGTATGTAGGAACATTGGGAGGAGTGACTCAAAGCTCCCTGAGGCCAGGGCAAGGGCTTTCACTGGTTTTAGCTTTATCTAGATCTGACTGGGACAACTATTCATCCATCTGCAAGCCTGGAGGCATACAGACTCAACTGTGATGTGCCTGGGACAAAATCCTGTGCATACAGGCAAAGCTTTCAGGCTTTAGTTTTATTTCACGTCCATCAACTGAAGTTGTCATTAGAACTTCACTTTCTACTGAAACGGTTTGCTCTATGTTCCCAAAATGGACTGGGTGGTTTCCAGTGTCTCTGACTTTATTCCAGTTGGGTGAAATGTTAATGCTCTTTTTTCACCTTTTTTATGTTTTGTTTTTATAAATTATATAGAAACATCAACACTTAAAAAGTGGTCAGAGAAGCCCAGAAAAAAGCTGTGGGTACAGCAGAGAGCCTGTAGTAGCAGAGAGATTAATCTATGGCCTCTTGTTGCTGTCTTCTCCAATGAAAGAAGAATGGTCTCTCTGGGTGAGGGGGGTGGGAAGATCTCTAGTTCTATTGATTCCCACTTGTAGATGTCCACATATTTACCTAGAGGGTACAATATATTGCAGCTAAAATGGTGGCAGAGAGAAATGGCTGTTCCCTGTGGGTTGGTATTGATTGGTAATGCAGCTACCCTGTACTTCTCTTCTTTGCACACCCTTTAGGCCAAAATACTTCGTTTTATTAGTGTATTAATAATCAATATACTTATTATTTACTATGGCATATTAATGAGGCCTTTGAGATGAGAATATGCAGGGGCAGAAGCAAAAGATGAGGTTCATCCCATTTAATCTGAGATATCTCCAATACAGATATTAACATCTGCATCCTCTTGGGCTTCCTTTATTGGCCATGTGGAGAAAGGCACTTTGGTGTCATGATTTATGTGAACTATGTCTGCATCCAAGAGAGAAGAATTGTATGCTGGTTGTGCTCTTGCTCTCAGCTGATGAGGAGGAAGCCTGGTCAGCTCGTTCATATGCAGCCATCTAAAGCCAGATGAGATCAGCCCTGTTCCAGGTATGGTGACCACTGTCCACTTGCCCAGTGCACCTGTCCTGGCTCTGGTGAAAGAGAGGAAACTGCCTTTCTCGGCAACAGTCAGATATCACCCCCTTATAGTCCCCACACTGCATGGGCAGCCTGGGTCAGAGAAAGTCCCGTTCTCTGTGCTGGAGACCTCTCAGAGCTCAGTGACTCCTGCCAAGCTTAAGCACAGGTTTGGTTACTTGACCAATTATTTTCTTTCTTATATCAAGAGCGCTTTTCATCCTCTGAAAACAGCTTTAATGTTCTTTTTTTAATACTGCTGTTTTCAATGTGTTGGTATTTTTGGTGCTGTAGGCTGTTACATACAGACTCCTTGTGATTAAGACAGGAAATCAGCTCTGGGGTGTTACACTAGAGAGATGTAAGACCTCTGGAGAAACACCTGTTTCCACCTCTGCTGTAAGGTCAATGAGTTCTGCTAGTTGGCTTACCGATGCTGAGGTCTCAGACATGAAGGGTACAGGTTGAGTTTCTTGTAGCCAGTAGTCATTGGCCACTCATTCGAAGGGTTTCCATGGAGTGCTTCATTTGACACACCTTTGCCATTGCCCATTCCTGCCTTCTTGCTGGGGCACTGCCTGTGTGCCAGCCTGCTTGGCTCTGAAACTTCAGGGTAGCTGGTGCCTCTGAAAACAAGGCTCAGGATGCTTAAATTAAAATTGGGCCATATCTGGAAGTATATTCTCCATGGTAATGTGTTCTAATTTTGTTTTCCTCTTTCAATATTCTATAGAAATATCTTATTCTCAGCTGTCCTGTTGAAGGAAAAAAAACTTGTATTGATTAAAAGACAGTTTTCTATGAGCCTTTGATGGAATTATCCACTTACTCTCATTGAAAGCAATCAGGATAAGGGAAGTAAACTGTATTGGTTACATGTAAATTATTTGGTGCTCTGGAGACATTTCATCAAATAAAGCTGAGGATTGAATTAAATGGTGATCTAATGAAGTGGCAGGCATGGGAACCCAAAATGCAGCCCTGGCAGGTGTTATACTCGATATGTGTGTGGAGATGAGGGGCATGAATACTAGCACTGACAGAAGCATTGCATCTGAAAGCTGAAGGGTTAATACTTGTGGGGACAAGTATGACTGCACCCATGAGACCTTGGGGATACTGGAGGGCCATCCAGGGAGGCATTGGGCTGTTTATCTGCCCCACAGTGTTAGCATGGCTGTGGTCTTGCTAGCATCTCACACAGACCTATCCATGACAGGGTCTGCTGACATTGTCCCTGCAGGCTGCCCTTGCAACATCCTTCTGTACTGGGGCTGCCCTTTGGAGATGCTCTAGGAACAGAATGATGGACAATGGCTGATGGTGGGTGAGATGGAGGTGAGGTGCTTAAACTGGCAAAAATGTCCGGTATACATCAAGGGTAGAGCGAGGCAAATGACAAACATTTAAGCCCATTTAAAATACAGCTAAAATGCTTGCACCCAGAAGGCTGATGTTCTTTCTATGTTCACACGCAGGCCTTAATACATCCCACTGCAAAACACACAACACTGCTTGCCTGGAACAGGGAAGGTCTGGGGGCTGCACATCCAGTTTTCCTGTGAATTAGCTGCAACTGGCTGGGTTTGCTTCTGCATTCTGTATTTTTAACCTGACTTTTTGTCTGCCAGCCAGAATTCATCCTGCCCTGTCGCCAAATGTCATCATCCCCTTGTGGTTAACTTGCTGCAATTCATGAAACACTTGGCTGCCATAAATAGTTACGTGCAGAGGTTCCTCCGCACGCGGAGCGGGCAGAAATGCACAGGCAGCGCTGCAAGGCACTCACACACGAACATGTCCACCAAGAGAAAGTTGACCCACTTCTGCAAATAGATAACTCCTGGCAGAAAAAGTAACACTGTCTTAGAGAATCTGTCTTCCCCTTGCCTACTGAATTGTGAAGCAAAAAGCAAGCCAGCTCCATCTTCTGAATTAGCAGTGATGTGAGCACAGTACTCCCCATTGAAACCAGGGTGTGTAAATCGGCCCTTGATCTGAGGAGGGCTTAAAAGGGCCACAATTTGGTCGTGATTTTTTTTTTTTTTTCAGTATAATGAAAGCTTTTGTTAGTGAATGAGGTGTGTGGAGTTCAGGACTCAGCTGCTCTTAGGCATTAGGAAACATTTATCACCATGGCAATTGAATGCTGCTGTGCAGGTTATTTTGAACACTTTTCTCGTGACTCATGTCTGGGTCAAGACCATTTATGCCAGGTTACTTTAGCCCCTGTACATACAGGTATATATATTCTTCCTTCCCTTAAATTGTTTCTTGCCTTGCTATTTTGCCCCTCTCAGGAAGCTCATTGCTTGTTCTGACTTATGTCTCCAAGGTGGTGGTGCCAAGTGTTCACCTTGCTCAGACCCTCTTCTGTAAAGGGTCTTTGTGACCTAAAGTCCTTGTGAAGTAGATTACAGGTTAGTTTCGATTGGCTTTGAGAATTCAAGGATCTTTCAGTGAGATTGAAGCAATCCTAGGTCTGATGTGAGTTATCTCATTGTCTGCTTGGGCTCCACTCCGTGCTTGTAGGACAGAATGTCTCCTGTTTGCCTGGAGTGGCTGTGGTGGGAGGGCTGTCTGCAGTAGAGGGAGCACCGCCGGTGTGTCGGGCTTATGGCATCAGGGCTCTGGCCAGGTGCAAACTGCAGTCGCGGGGTGACACGCTAGCTGTCTTCTGTGATTGTGTCAACGCTGGCTTGCTGGCAGAATTAGTTCAATCAAAGCTGGAGTGCTCTGAAAAGCCCTTCAGACTTTGCTCCATCCCCCAGCTCTGTGCAGTGACACTCAAGACTGCATGCTGCTGCCTTTTCCCCCATTTCTCCCAAACTCCTCTGCTGCTGGGGTTTCATTCATGTGCAAGAAGGTCAGTGGCACTTGAATGTCTGCGGGAGATGAAAGATGAAGTGTGAGGAGCAAATGGGTGGAGGAGGGCTCAGGCTAGGAAGCAAGGGGAGATACTTAGCTGCTCTTTCAAACCATCTTCAGGACAGTAAGAAGCTCCAGGGGCCCCTACGCCTGGAGGTTTGACAGCTGTGTCTGACCTGTCCCTGCATTCCCAGGACAAAGAGAGCCCCCAGGTATGATGGGGAAAGCTGCAGAGCAGCTGCTTCTCTGTCCTTATGCTGTAGAAAACCCATGAAGAGGAAAGGAGCAGGCAATAGGACTGCTCAAAGTAGACCAGCAAAACCAAACCACTGTTTTAGGAAAGAAGAAAAAAGACTTACAGCATTTCCAGTCCCCAAAGCTTAATATTTCTATGGAAATAGCAGGAGGAAGCTTGCTGTCAGTCTCTGATCTAGTGGGGCTGACTAGATTTTGTTGGTTCTTCCCCACATCTTTCATCCTCGATCATCTGAAGACAGGTTACTGTGCATCACAAATGCAAGATTCCTGGTTTCTGGCTTTCAATTAAGCGCCAAGCAGTCTCTGGAGGGCTGGCGTCTATCTTTCATCTGCAGTTTTTTACTTGCTAAGGTACATTTCTCTCACTCTATGACACTTACTGATAATGCCCTGTCCTTTAAATGCCACTTCTGTGACACTGTGCTCCTGGCTGTGACTTTGTATCAGGCTGTGGACTGTTTAGTGGTGTGGAACATCTCAGTGAAGAGTGAAGCTACTGTGGGACACTGTTGGACTTGAATGAAATAGAGACTCGGACTCTTTACACTTACTTTGGTATTTTTTTCAAAGGAAATCCAGAATGTCTTTAATCTCCTGCAAGGGAAGTAATCTGTCCTGTATAGGCAATGTTCTGCTTGATTTTTGTGTTTTCAGAGGACTATTACTGGTTAAATACATGCAGGAATTTACCATTTTCATATTGATGTTTTCACTGTTTCCCCCCCCATTTTTCTTTTTAGTAGGGTCTAATAGAATAGGTTCCAGGACAATCTACATAAAAATCTACTGTTGTATGCCAGAGTAACATCATTATATGCTAACAGAGTCTCAGTAATTAAAAAAATTTTGGTTGATGCTGAATCTTTTCCAGCTCCTAACAAAGGTGTTAAGAAAATCTTATTTTTATGTACAATCTTAAAGGGGTATTGTGATGCACAGTATTCTTTTGTCTTCTTGGTTTCCTTTTCTTTTCTCCCTTACTGGGATTTGCAGTCTCATATTTATCTATTTCCCAGCAGCTGAATATAACTTTGATCTATGCTTTGGATCTTTTAATCCCTTTCCACTGAGTTAAAAGCTTGTTTGCTGTTGAATGTGATACATAGTTATAGGTTATATGATCTTCACCAGCGGCTCATGCATTGCACAGGGATGGCACATTGTGAAAAACTCTGATAAAATGTTCCCTTGTTCATTTTCCTGATTGCAGCTGAAACCCAGCATGGGAGTGAGACAGTTGTTCACTCCTGGTCAAACTGCTGATACACCTGTCCTTTGCTGTTACAAATACCTCTGCATTTCCTTGCTTCATTTCAATTATTCATTCATTTCTCTGTGATGTTCATTTTTGAGGCTACAAACCAGGTGGGTGTTTCGGTCAGTGCAGCAGCCTTTCCATCGTTCAATTCTGATAACATTTAGAGTGTTTTCCTTTTTCATCCTTTTAGCACCTTTTAAAAATAGGGATCCATTTTTAAAGCCTTTGTGTTTATTCCTCTTTGATGTCCTGAAGCATGATAATATATGCCTTGTTTGTGGGGATCTTCTCTTCCAGAGTGGCTGCAGTTTCCACCTCAGGAACATTAATGATTTCTGCAGCTCTGTCCTCCAGGCCATGTGGATGTAGCTGCACGTGTGTGACTATATTCTGAAAGTTGTTCTTTTCCAGTTTTTGGTGCAGCTGTTTGCTTCCTGGATTCTGAGTAGTTTATTTGGAAGTCTCCTATGTTTGTCTCCTGACCTCTTGTAACAAAATGCAGTCCTCTTTTTATGACACCAGTTAAGATTGTCTTGTTTTAGGTGTAAGCTTTAAAATAACAAAAGGATGGATGGTTCTGCAAGTTAGAGCACTGAACTGGGATGCAGATTTGGAGTGCTTTCTTGTTGTTACATGGCTTTCTGCTGTAGTCTTAGCTAAAGTGTGTGATTTGTGGTTCTCCTTTAATACAACCAGGATAATAGATTTCCTTTGTCTCCTCCAAGCTTTTGTGTTTTTTGGGTCATTTATAACATGCTCATACAGTGTTCAACAGAATTAGACCCTTACCTCAAATGGGGCCTCTGACCATTGCTATGATACCAGTGATAACAAACAGATTTTGAGTTATACTGGACTAGCAAGGAAGGAGAAGTCTTTAGAGTAACTCCACACATTTCTAGTTCCCAGTTTTGGAGTTGCTTCAAATCCTGTTTCAGCTTTACTGGGAAAAAACCACTCTTCATGTTGGGGTGCTTCCCTCTGTATTGTATCTACTTCTTGGAACTACAGGATGATGAAGTGTGATCAGTCTCCAGCCAACTGTGAAAAACCAGAAACTTGTCAAATAATAATTCTCCCAAACGAGAAGACAAACAAAATTAGATAAAAATCAGTGTTTGCCTCTCCACAAATACAGACAAGTGCAGAAAGGTGCTGCTGCTGTCACGGCAACAGGTTACTGTGATATCTTTTGGAGAGTGGGCACAGAATTTGTTGTTATTTCAGCTCATCCCATCTATGTTGCCCAGTTGAATATCATGTTATATATGTGTATTTAAAATGAAGTTTATCTGTCAGCCTAATGCAGTTTTGGCTGAGGTGAAGAATCACAGCTGTGAAGCAGAAGGGGCCTTCTTGTCACATTGCTCCCCATGTCACTGCAAAGCAGTGGTGTCTTTGCTGTAATTGCTGAAGGCACCCTTCCTCTTTCCAGTTAAATTCTTACCTGATCCTTTGATTGCTTTATTTCTGATGCTGGTAATTCGGTAGTTCCTAACGAGTCCTGATTGAAAAGTCATCAAAGTCACTCTTGGGTGTGAACTCAGAGTTTCTTAACCACATGGGCTTTTATTTCCATGTGCATGGTGGAATTGGGAGGGAGGATCTATTTGTCAGCATATCAGTGACGTGTTAGGAGGGTGACAAGACCACAGTAACTCTTCCTAGGCAATTATGTATGAAAGGTTGTCAGTGTGAGTAGTATGGGAAGTTAAAAGCCTTAATTTTCATTTGAAATTGAAGCCCTAGTGACTTTCTACTCCCACAGCTCATAAAGACCATGTTTCAGCCTCAAGTTGACCAAGAAAAAAAGAGGAGGGGAGATCTTTTATTTCAGACTTTTTTGTGCAAAATTTTTATGAAAAAACAGATTTATGAGTCACGGTTCTTTGTATAAAAGATAATTACTGGAGTGCCTCAGAAGAGTGACATTTTACGACTTTGCTGCTAGGCATGCAATGTGAGCTTTTGCTTTCTTTATCCAATTAGTAAAGTTAAACATCTCAGTTTGAAAGGACTAATTTTATTCCTGTTTGTTGTTTGCCTTATACACTAAATATTTTCTCTATGTAAAGCTAAACAGCAGAGAAGGGAAGAGAAAGGGTCATCCCAAATGAATGTTCTCTAATTTTTCAAAATGATGGGTGTAGATCCTATGGAGTCAAGTGAAGTGTCGTATTCAGTCACATCCTTCATTTGCAGCGTAATAAGGAAGAGAAACTGGATCACGCATCCTTTTGTTAACCCTAGGAACATAATTAAATTCCTCTGGAAATTTGTTCTTTAAAAACGCAACCCTCTAAACATCAATGTTGTTTAATCTGTGCTTAAAAGTAAAGCTATGTTTGTATCCACTTCTGTGCATTTTGATGTTGTGGGATTTTTTTTTTTTTTTTCAAGAAATAAGGGAGCATTTTGTAACTTAGTAGCATCTGCTACCTAATGTGAGTGAGAGCTGAGGGCAGGAGTGTTGGTAGAGGTGGCATGTGCTGGTCACAGTCCTGCTCTGGCTCTGTAGCAGCAGGTTAAGAGCTTTCACAGTGGCAAGTGATCCAGAGCATCTTTGTCTATGTGGGTCCACCAGGCATACTGAAGGGCATCTTCTGTTCAAAGCCCAGGTGCTCAGCATTTTCAGAGTATTAAGTATTCTGAGAGTGGTCCAGGCTTTGCTCTAGCAAGTGGCTGAGGTGCCTAGCTAATTTTCTTGGCCATGGGGCTGTGTTCTTGAGGAAGCATCGCTCCAGAGCTGTAAATGCCCTCTGTCCATAACAGCATCGGTCCAACAAGTTTTCTTGTGGAGACAAGTCTGCTCAGAGATCTGCAAGATGAGGAATGGGTCATGTAAACAGCAGCTGATGCAGTTGTTGGAAATGCCTCTATTTTTTCTTTCTGCTTGTTACAGCATCTTGGCCAGGTTGGACAGGGAAAGTTTCTGGAGGAAGATCTGCTGTCCTGTCCTTCACTCTGCCTTGTTTGGATAAAAATTACAGGACTGTCCTTTTTTAATTTTTTTTTTTATTTGGCAGTTTAAAGTGAAGGAAACACAGTATTTATGGGAAAGCCTTGAAATTTCCCCTGTAAAAGGAATGTTGTCTAATGAGTAAGATTTCCTGACGGTGTTATGTTCAAGGATGGCAATATTTGAATTTGATCTTTTTTTTTGAAGCAGAGATTTCATATCTGGATTTAAACTAAAACTGTGTCATACACAAAGGGACAGGTTTCTTCTGTTGGAAAAACATCTGTAGAACTGGAGGGAAGGGCGGGGTAGCATGGAGAATATGTCCTGGCATAGGGAGCCACGGAGCTGCTGACTTCCTGGAGCTGCTGTGGGAGGGTAGGGAGGAAGAGGGCAGTTGGGGACAGAACTTTTGTTGCTCAGATGAAGCTCTAACACAGCCCTTGTGCTGAGCTGGAGGGAGAAGATGTTCTTGGTGTGTGAGGAGTGGGCAACAAGAGTTGCCTGCCTAGCTCAAGATGGGGTTGGAGACCACTACAAAGGGATGTGGCAGCATCCGGAGGAGGGGATGGAGTAAATCACTGCAAAGATGTGGTTTGGGAGCTAGCTGTTATTTTTAACAGCTGATTTCATTGAACTGGATTGAACTCCCTCCAGCTCAGCATTGATGATGATGCCTGGAGCTATAAAGATTGTATTTTGATCAGCAAGTCAAAAGCAAGTGTACCACTAGTTATGAATACATTCTCAGAATTACAAGCAAAAGAGATCTCAGAATAATAATGGGCAGAAAAGGTTGCCTGAAGGAACCAGTTTCCTTGATAAATGCTGGAAGAGGTGTAGACCTGAACTTTGCACTTCTTTCCATATCAGCTTTTTAAAAATGTGCAAACAGATCCAGAATCTGAGTTTTAAACCTATTAAAATCCTGAGCAGACATAACACAATATGGCAGGAAAGCCAATAATATTGAGGTTTTGAAAATACAAATGGTTCAGTTGTAGATGTGTGATAAGAGGAGAAAAAAAGGGCATGTATGTCCTGTGCCGTATATTGTTGACCCAGTTGGTTATTCAATGATGAATTCTGATCTGTATGTTTCGAGTGACAGATCTGGGTTCTGAAGTGCTGATGATTAGATTAAGACAGTGTAGTAAACCTTAATGGCGCATGAAGAGCTACTGCTGGATTTGCAGTAATACGTGCTTTTCTGCCTTAGAACAGCATGAATAATACTTTGTGGTTGTATAACTCCTTCCAGACAAGGAGTCTAGGAGTGCTTTGTAAAAGCTAATGAGTTTGGCCTCATAGCATATTTATAAGCCTGAAAAGTAGCATTATTCCACTTTTGTATAGTTTGGAAGTTGACTAGCCTAAGCATGCAAAGAGCAGGCAACAGAGCTTTCATCTGCTGACCCTCAGTCCTGGGCCTTATCTGCAGGACTCCATAGGCTTCCTAAACGTGTCTGAGGCACACTCAGAAATTTACTGCAGATTCATTCCAGAAAAAGGGTTGAATTTTTTTGTGAACCTCTGGGTGTCCTTTGTAAAGCATGAAGCATTGTAATTATTTGATGATAATTTCTTGCTCGCCTTTTTGTTCTACAGCAGCAGAGATTGAAACTAATCCTCTACTGGAATGAAATCAGATTGGGCATTATGAATATTGTTTCCTTGCCCAGAACAAAGAGACTTAGTTAATGTGAATGCAAACTTCTGTTATCTTTACATGGGAGTTGCAGGTGGGTAAGGAATGTGAGGTCAGAAGGACTGGGAGCACATAATTGCCTGTGTCAAAGGGCAGTGAGAGTGATGCCTGTGAAAAATGCCTTGCAAAGTAGGTGGGATCAGACACTGCAGTGGGCATGCACAGATTTTTCCTTAGCAGCTTCTTCAGATGTTCATCCCAGAATGTCTGCATTATTTCTACAGATTTATGTAGTAGGATATTCTGCAACATGAGCATTGTGTGGATTGTAGATAAATTTTATAAATATTTTGTGTGTGAATTCAGTGTTGGGTGACACATGCTGTAAAGACAGTTCTAGAGGGATAAGTCCCTCTTTCGCTGTAGGATAAGCACATGCAAGCAGACATTTCACATAGTGCTTTCATATCGCTGACCTGAAAAACTGCTTCCAAATCTCACAACTTTTTCATGGACTGGAGACCAGTGAGGATCCCAACAAAGAATCTGTAAAGTTCTAGATGTGGAGGCGGTGATCTTCATGATGTGGTTGTTAGAATTAGCAACATTTCTGGTCTCATAGAATCATAGGATAGTCTGGGTTGGAAGGGACCTTTAGAGGTCATCTAGTCCAACCCGCCTGCAATGAGCAGGGGACAGCTTCAACCAGATCAGGTTGCTCAAAGCTCCATCCAAGCTGATGTTGAGTGTTTCTAGGGATGGGGCATCCACCACCTCTCTGGGCAACTTGTACCAGTGTTTTACCACCCTTACTGTAAAAAAAGTCTTCCTTAGATCTAACCCAAATCCACCCTCTTTTAGTTGAAAACCATTGCCGTTATATCCCTTGTTATATCAAAACAGGCCCTAGTAAAAATTTTGTCCCCATCTATCTTATAAACCCCCTTTAAGTACTAAAAGGCCGCAATGAGGTCTCCCAAGAGCCTTCTCTTCTCCAGGTCTCCCAGGAGCCTTCACTTCTCCAGGCTAAACAACCCCAAGCTTTTCCTCTTGGAGAGGTGTTTCAGCCCTCTGAACATTTTTGTGTCTCTCTTCTGGACCTGCTCCAACAGGTCCATGTCTTTCTTTTGTAAAATTGTGTTCAGTGTGTTGCTGCACTTCAGACCTGTGTATCATTGAATCAAGTGCCATTCAAGCAGTTGCCCATTCCAAATGACTGGGCTGTGAGTTTTGTCTGATTCTGGTATATTAAATGCTGTATTGGCATGTGACTTCTCGTTATCTGGCTACTTCTGTAACACAGCTTAGCCTTAGCTCTTCAGCACAGAACAAAAGCTATGCTGAAACACTGTTTGCACATGGCTACAAATAGAAACCTCAGGTGATTAGCAAGAGGTTTTGGCAAGTCATGCAGATACACGGGGTATTTCAGTATGTGACGTGGCATCCTTGCAGAGCTGAGGGCAGGAACATCCTGTAGAGAGGCTCTTAGTTGACTGTGCAGTCCTTAATCTTTCTAATACACCCCATAATGTGTAGTGGAAGATCTAGATAATGCAAGAAAACAGTTATTTATCTGGGATTAACCTACATAAAACATTTACATTAAGCAGAAACTAGGCCAGAATACCATTCAGTCTGATGAGGAGTAGCTGAGGGACCTGGGGAAAAGGAGGCTCGGAGGGGACTTTATTGCTCTCTACAGCTACCTGAAAGAGGTTGGAAAAAGGTGGAGGCTGGTCACTTCTCCCAAATAACAAGCAGTAGGACAAGAAGAAAACATCTGAAGTTGTAGCAGGAGATGTTTAGTTTGGATATTAGGAAAAATTTCTTCAGCAAAAAGGTTGTCAGGCATTGGAGCAGGCTGCCCAGGGAAGTGATGGAGGCAGCATCCCTGGAGGTATTTAAAAGATGTGTAGATGTGGCAGCTGGGAACAAAGTTTAGTGGTGAACTTGGCAGTGCTGGGTTAATGGTTGGACTCAATGGTATTCAAGGATCTTTTCCAACTTAAGTGATTTAATAATTCTATGATCCTATGAATTGCAATGTGGTACCTGTTCTAGAATCTAAGGAACCTTTGTAGTTCCTTCAGGGGGTGGATACTGGCTCTAGATTTTGTCTTAATAACCCTTTTTTTTGGTTTGTACCCCTTGACTTCGGCTTAGTACTACAGTCTATGAGTATTGATGTTCTTGTGTTTAAAAAAAAAAATCAACTTTAGCCTTTCAAACACCCAAACAAACACACCAAATAAGCAGAGCACAATTAGTATCATCTTTTTAACAAATTCTCAGGTTGGCTGGTTATGAGTACTCCTTATGAAGAATAGCCTGCCTGCTTTTCCAAATTCCTGCTCTGTTAGTGGTTCACAAGGCATTTTCCTGATGATTTATTATGGTAGGAGCTACAGAGTAATCCTTGGTAAATAGATTTGTACATGTGACACTCTACTGAATGGGAGATTTATACTTGACTATTCCATTGCTGCTCATTACCATATGATGTTTCATTGAATGCAATTATATGTCTGCCTGTACTCTTTAAAGTCCAGAAAGGTTTCACAGTATTACTGTATTCCTCTGCCCAGCAGAGCCTCATGAAAGGGCACTCTGCCATGTGACGGATGGGGTTTGTGGGTGCTTTGTCCCTGGCAGACCTGGTGTGTGTGAGGGAAGGTGGGTTTTGGCTGCCAGCAGGACTCGTGGAGCTGTCATGCTGAAGGTGTTTCAGAAGTTTTGCTTAACTTTGCCTGAACTCTCAGAGGTTTGTGCTGCAGAACTGACCTGTTCTATGCTGTTAGCTGGGAAGACCTTTGTAACTCCTACAGGTCTTAAAGGCATGTTGATCTTTCCTCTTGATGAATTTAGTGTAGCATATTCATTATACCAGCTCAAGATCAGAATAGAGTATTTTCTCTGGCACTAGAAGGCTGATTTAGATTTTTATTAGCTGATATTTTTCACCTAGTTTCTTTGGCCCATATTTTACTCTTTACTGCCATTTTCTGCTACATTTTTACTCAGAAAACATTAAAGCAAAATAACTTTTTTCCTGCTTTGGAAATCAACGTGACGTAAAATCTTTTCAAAACTGTGCCCTAAAATAATGGGATCTGCTAGGTATTTTATTTAGTATAGACATTTTGGGAGACACCTTGACTGCACTGAGATCTGTGGCAAAACTCTCCTTGGCTTTGAAAGGACTGGAATTTTACTTCTTATTTTCTGTTTGCCTGTAACTTTTCATCCCTGGCTATTGCATATTACATCTTTAATGATTTCTCTTCAACGTGGCTTTTAGAAACCATGACCCTTTTTCTCCACGGTCAAGCCCTGTGTTACTGCACCCCTGTGCTCTGAGACCTCATTCATAAACGTCTCTCCAAACACGGCTCTTTATCCCGTGTCCAGGGATGCGAGAGAATCCCAAACAATAGCGAGGCTGAGACAAAAGCCGGCATTGTGGAGAGGGCGCCGGGGCGGGAGGGCTGAGGGGCCCGGGAGCCTCGCCGGGCTGGGACCATTGTGGCTGTAATTGGATTTCTGCTGGTGGTGGCCGGTCGGAGGGAGCGGGACCCTTTGGGACCCGCTGCAATAAACCTGGCAGTGATTGGAGGAGGCAGATGACCTTTAAAGTCCGTGTTGTTGAGCGAGACCTAATACAGTGCAAATGCACCAGGTTGCAACTTTATTAGTGATTAGACACAGAGATAAGCCTCAGCACATTGCCTAATCTGCAGAGTCTAATTCCAGGCATTGAAGCCAGGGATGCTGATGCAGACCGAGTGCCTGTTCAGGCCGAGTGAGCTGGAGTGACTGCAGGCAATGTGAGAGGGAGATTCTGAGTGACCTGGGTCTGGGGCAGGGTCTGATCAGCCCCTGCTGTGGGGATGCTAGGGTAGGGAGGCAGGCACTGGAAGTATGGAACTGGGGACAGAGCATACAGCTGGTGACTTCAAACCCAGTTTAACATTTGCAATGGCTGATGAAAAGTATTCACACTGAGCAAGGATTGCTCCTTGCTGACAAAATAAAGATGCAGGCTACAGCTCAAAGTGACTTGTGGAGTATTTAAGAGGGAAACAAACTCTTCCACATTTCAATTTTTGCATCTGAGGTTGTTCCTGGTGCTTAGGTTTTTGTAGTCTTCTTTTAGACTGGGCTCCCTTTCCTGTGATCCAGGATAATGTCCTAGGTGGGTTTGGCCTGTCGTGATTGATCTATGCTGGATGTATTAGTCTGTGACCAAATCCTAGTAATGTGTCTGCATGAATGGTGGTGGAAAATGTCAGAGGTTGCAGGCAAAGATGAATCACTGTAGGCCAAGGGCTAAGACAGCACAGCAAGTATGATGCTGTGGTATGCTCTGTTATTGGATTTCTTCCAAGGACTGCTCTTTGAGGAGCTTTGGCCTCACGGCATGCTGCAAAATGGGTGCCATGCTTTACGTACAATGTGGCATCCTCCAGCTGGATCGTACACAGATCTTGGGCTGTGCTACAAATATATGCATTGCAATGTTTGGCAGATTCACTCTGCAAATCCAGACAAGCCCATGCAGCCCTAACTTTTAAATCCTTGGCTTGGAAATCTGCCTCTGAGAGCCACTGCAAACTCCCTTGTCCTGGACTGTCTTGGGTGGCATCTATCTTGTCTTCAGACCCACCCAGACAAATACACAAATATGATCTAAGAAACCAGCTTGCAGATAGCCAAACCCTCTAAACTTTGTTGTTTAGAGGAGCAGTTTTTGACCTTTATTTGGGCAAGCTGGTATTAAACTAATCCCACCCAATCTCTGTAGTGACAGGGTGACCTATTTCTTTTTAATCTTGTAAAATTATGTTGTTAAAGTTACTTCATCTCCCTGCTTTTGCCCCTTGCCTTCAGGCAAAACCCATTTGGGGTTCCTCCTTCTCTAGTTTTTCTCTTAGCCCTTCATAACTGTGTTTTGACTTGTATTTTGGAACACCTGGCTCTGTATTTGCAACTGAAAAGGGTGAGAAGCTTCATTTGCTGTAAGGGGAGCATCACTGGGCTAACATTTACCCCCAAGTGGTGGCAGGCCACAGAAATTACCTAGGAGAACTCAAAATCTGATCTTTGCAATGTTAAATTTTACCGTTTTTTATGGGGGAATTCGGAGATGTTAAATTCTCTGGTGGTCTGTTCAGAATTGGGAAGTGACCTGGCCAAGGCCCAGCTGTAGGTGAGACCTTGGCAGGTCCCAGGTCAACACCTCTGTCCCTGGGAGAGCACTTTGGTGGGCTGCTGTGTCACCTTTCCTGTGGTTTTGCATTGTTTTCCCTTTTATCACTCAGCTAGGGCTTGTTGTTGGCCTTTTGCCTCCAGAGTTTTGGAGAGGAGCCGCTGACTTCCCTGTCTGTCCAAGGCAGCTCTGCATTAACTAGTCCTTCCTCTGGCTGAAAAGGTGTGAATCAGGAGAAGTTTCTGTTGCTTTAAGTAAATGTTGGACTGGACCTGATTTTGTGAAGTCAAAATCTGTGAACAGCAGATGATACAAACTGCATGTCTGGTGCCAGGTGGTCTGTCCAGGCCATTTGGGCATCTTCCCCACAGGTGTAACGTGGATTTAGTTCCACCAACCTTGTGTTTCATGCCTCACCTTTCCTCAGGATAGGATTACACTTGGAGGTACTGGAGAAGGTGAAGCAGCAGCTGAAGTGGAGAGAAGTTGCTCAGTCCACAACTTCATGGCTTGTCTGTGCTGGGTGATATGTGTGAAGGTTTCCTGGACTGATGCAAATTTTGACTTTGTATATCTGTTTTTGTTTTCTGCTTGCATGCTTTGCTCCAGAGCAGTGTTACTGCTGCTGTAGACATCTCCTATGCCATAGCTTCTGCTGGAACTGATTAAAGTAGGATTGCCCTAAAGCCTTAAGAGAAGCCTAAAGCCTTCTGCCTCAGAGCAGGGGAACTTCTTGTTTGCTCTGTTGTCTTAGAAGGTGGTGGTGTGACTTCTTCCCACCCACTTCTTTGGCGGTAAAGACAGCACAAGCCAAAGACACTTGAGATAACAACTTGTATTCGTCTTGTGAGCAAGCATTCATGTCCAGGGAGGAGGTTTACTGAGCAGCAGGCTCCTCACCACCTGCTGGCATCTCCTTTCTGGGAGCCGGCAGTGCTGCATCCTCTGCTGTCAGCCCTCAGCCACCTGTGGCGATGGGGCCTCCCTGGCGCTGTGGGGTTGGGGGAATACTTTGTTCACTAATCTCCAGACAGTGTGGCCTTGGTTAGATAAATCTATGCCTATAGGCAGCTTTCTGGGGCTCATTATAATACTAATTCAGTTGGATTCCTAATTAAAGACCAGTGGTTTCGTGTGGGTATTGGAAGTCGGTGTAACTTTCTTAGGGTGGAGGAATCATCCACTGAAATCTGCTTTGGGGGCAGAGGCTGAAATGAGATTGGAATCTAAGAAAGCATGTCTATAAAATAAAACATTCTTTTTAAACATGTTGTATAGCTGGTGTATTACTTCAGATCAGCCAGGGTTTGGAATTATTGTTAGTTGTATTTTTTGTGTAAAAATGTCCATAGATGAGGAGATACCTCTACCTTTGAAATACTGGGAAGGATAGTTTTCAAGCCCAAGTCCAGTGTTTCTCCTTTGGGTTAGCTGAGAGGGCTGCTTCAGATAATTGGAATTATGATTAAATAAAAACAGATTTCAAGAGACAGAGAGAATCCAAAGCAAGCCTTGCCTGACCCCTTGATAACTGTGGAGAAATCCAAGCAATATCCCTCTTTGACCATTCAGGGTTAGATATATCCAGAACAAGCAGAACAATAATTAATTATAGCCCATGTATTTTAATTTTGTAAATGGGAAGAAGTGCTCTGTCCACACTGTGCCATGTCCTGGTTAGGCTTATGATCTATTTATATTGCCTCTTTTTGAAAGGACTGTGTTAGAAGGGCTTAGTTCAGGGAGTGTTGGTGCATGTGTTTTTGTATTGGTGTTGCGCTCAATCATTGCTCTAATGGATCTCTAGGGGAATGTGATACAATAGTTAATGCCAGCTATGCTGTTAAATAATAGCTCTTTCAGGAAGGAAGTGAGGAATAATTTATGTACAGGAAAACAGAGCAGGTATACAGAGAACAATAAAAATAGATAAGCTGTGATTTCATTAGAACAGTTGAGCCAAAAGTTGCTGGGGCTCTGTGATGCCTGCTGGTGCCCTCCTGCATGCTTCCAGCAGTGACAGCTCCATGAGGCTGCTCCATGGATGGCGCATGCCCGAGGGTCCAGGGGCTTGGATACTCAGGAGGATGCAGTGGGGAGCGGGCCAAAGCCTGGAGTTGTTCAGCCAGTGCTGAGACGTGCATTCAGCAGCCCAAATGCAGTGCCCTTGGCCATGCTCTGCCAAAATCCTGCACTGGTAAGGGTTTCAGGAGAGAGAGGGTGTCACCTCTAAGTACAATTCTGGTGTGAGGGGCACTGGTGGAGCTTGTTTATACAGAGAATGGATTATAAACTGTGACCTGCCTTTTGATTGTACCAATATGCTCACTCTTATCTAAATAGATTTGTGCATTAGCGTACTTAATTATCTGCTGGACACTCTCAACTTTTGTTTACATAGCCTTCCTTTTGTATGTAAAGGTAAATAAATACTGATGAAATAGATTGGGCTCCATGTGGGCTATGGAACTGAACAGGAGTCTCTGCTGTGACTCCTGTGAGCTCCTCAAATAAACAGAGACCTTCACAAGGGCTACTGGGAGAACTCCCCCACCACTAATTTAAAAAGTAACCTATAAATCAAAACATATCACTCTCTTTCCTCTAGCATTTCACTTTTAGGAGTGGTTTACTCTTTCAGTGCACAGCTGAAATGGCAGCTTTTGATTAGTCCTTGCCTTTAGTCACAGAGATGTATTATTTAAGTGTAAATACATCCGCATGAGAAGTGGTATCCTGTGTCTAAGCTGTTAGGAAGTGATCACTGTTTATCTTGTCATAGACCCTTCTTACCCTTTCTGCAGGCTCCACCTGACCACTCCCAGCTCCCCTTTCCCAAGCCCCAGCCCCTCTCTCCCCATTTCATGTGTGTGGTGGCCTCTCAAGCAGAGAAGACATGAAAGAAAAGAAATCCCAGTTGCATTCTTGTAAAGAAGCAGACCACCTTTGTGATGGGGCACCTGGGCACGTAGGTCAGCAGTATATTTTGAGAATGTGGATTACCTGTGGTGGGGCTGCCGGTCACATTCCCATATGACAGGGGATAGGATAATGCTATCTGGTACCTGTGGCTATGGCACCACTATCGCTTTTCTACTGAAGTTCAGATAGTAATTTTAAACCATGGGAAAATATTTTTTCTCTTTGAAGAGTATTGTTAGTCACTTGAAATCTCTTCCCCTGCTCCTTTGCTGAGTGCATCAGCCCTCGATCAGATTGCTGGGAGCCCCGGGTCCCCGTGTGGTGTGGGAGGGGACTGCCTGCTGCTGGGATGAGTGCAGGGGGCAGGGGGGACTGGCATTGGTTTTCTTCTGGGTTTGACTCATGTGAGCGTGTTGGTCTGTGTTTGTGAGGGCAGGCATGCGACAGACACTTCTGAGTTATTCTTGGATCGAATTAACCAACATTTCAGAAGGGGACTTTTATAAATTCACAAATTACAGTTAGGTCAAGAAAATACTAATTGCCTGCAATTTTCCTTCTACCCCTTCTCACCTCCCAGCGTATCTGTGTTCCCTCACTGAATAATATTCCACCTCTCTGGAAATGTAGTCAAATGCCTGCATGAATTTCAATGGAAGTGTCATTACAGTAAAAATGCTTAGTGTGTTATGTATTGCCAGGTGTTATTGGCACAGGGGGGAAATCTGCACTTTAACAGATCCTTGGCTTAATAAGGAAGTGAAAATGATGCCTGGTGTCTTAGAGTTGGTTGGGTTTTTTTTTAAATGGAAAAGCTATCCCTGATCTCTTATGAACAATGCACAGTCACTATAAAGTACTTGCATTTCAGTAGTACTGTTTTTTTTCTCTCAGTGCTGGGTTGAGGGAGATCTGATAATGCAACCCCGGGTGGAAAACCTTGAAAACTTGAGTTGTTAAAATAAAACACAACTGTACTGTGTTGTATTAAAAGATAAGGCTACAAAGGTGTGGTGCTTTTTTTTGTGGGTTTTTCTTTTCTAGAAGCAAGAGGTGGGTTTGACAAAGTCAGAGCAGGGAGCAGGGTGGAGGCAAATTTGTTGCTGGTAGAATTGTGCTCATGATGCGTGTGTGCTAGCAGGCCATAGATCCATTTTTAGATGATAGAAATATTAGGTCTCTCCCGGAAGATAATGAGTGGTGGTAGGAAGCAACTTGTGAGGTTAATGTAATACTTTTTTGAAGCTTTCTGCCTTTTTTTCGGGGCTCGTGGGAGCTGTTTCCACTGAACACCTCTCCAGTCCCAGGGAGGGTAAGGAAATCCCCGCCTGCAGTCGGGTGTGTGCCAGGCGTGATGTTGCCCTTACGGTAAAAACAAACCTCTAAAACCCCAACAAAACCACAGCCTGTGCAGCTTCAAAGGGAAAGGCAGGGCTGCAGGCACGGGTATGCTGAGAATCTGACCCTGGGAGCGCAAAGCCAAAAGGGCAGTGGCAGAAGCAGTTTACGGCCATCCTGGCAAAGTGGCTTTCAAGCAGTTTGTTCAGTTGCAGTTTAATTAAAAGCTGGTGTGGTTGCAGCCACATTGTTATTTATTTATTTGTGCTGCTAGAAGCTCTTCACTTTAAGAAAGTTTATGTTTCTGGAAGGGAAGTGGCTTGAGTGTTGAGGAAGCCTTTCCAAAGAACAGCTTGTGGCATTGCCTGCTCTCCAAGGGCCTCAGTCCCATCTTCTTTGGTGGGCTTGGTCCAGTGATAGTCTTGCAGCTACAAAACTGACAGTAATGTTGTTTAGCTAGAAGTAATTATCACAGTATCATTAAATTATTTAGGTTGAAAAGACCCTTAAGGTGATTGAGACCAATCCTTAACCCAGCACTGCCAAGTCCACCACTAATCCATATCCCTAAGTGCCTCATCTACACCTCTGTTAAATAACTCCAGGAATGGTGACTCAATCACTTCCCTGGGCAGCCTGTTCCAATGCTTGACAAGCCTTTTGGTGAAGAAAGGTTTCCTAAAAGCCAGTCTAAACCTCCCCTGGAGCAACTTGAGGCCATTTTCTCCTGTTCTTATTAGGAGCATCTCCTTCTACTGGAAAATAGAGACCCAGAAAATGCCCTTTCTTGGTGAGGGAATATTGCTTGATTCAGTTTTCTTTCCCTGTTGCAGATGCCAGGTCAAAGCTCACCCTCTGCCATTTGTGTCCCAGTCGTATTACTGCTGTTTCTTCTCCGAAAAGGTGAAAGCACCAATCCAGATATCTGTGTGATCCAGTTAGATCTGGGCATGCACAAACATTCCCAAAAATGTGATAAACTAATATAATTTTTCTCAAAGGGGTAGAGTGCTGTCAATCTATTCATACCAGAGGATTTTTAGATATATTTTGCTTCTGTGCACCAAGGCCTGTGATCTTGATGACATTCATGACTTGACTTTTTGTGAGGTTTTCAATTAGAATATTGCATTAAAATTCAATGGCATTCTGCTGTCTTTAATGATACTCATGTGGAAAGTACAGGCAGGTAATTACACATAATTTTCATGGGTTTTTTTCTTCAATAGACAACAATCTTCACATATACTAGGATGAATGACACAGAACAATCTTTTATCGAGTGTGCCTTAATTAATACAAATGTTAACTACTCTTACAAATAAGTCTCATTTAAATGTCAAACATTTGTTATTCATTGCCTATGAGTAATTTTTCTTGCTTGCATATGTGTGAATTAAGCATATGTTTTGAAGTCATTAAGTATCCGAGGTCACAACTAAAAATAGTGAGTGTACATTGTTTGTTTGCCATCAAGGGTAAAATAAATTCTTGATTGCAGGCATTTTCTTGCTGCGTGGTGTTCAAGGGAGAAAAAAGAAGTGCTCTGAAGCATTTGTGGGATGCTATAGGACCTTCCTGAATGCCAGAGTTTGTAGGTTAGGGAAGAATTTTTTACTTTTCATTACAAATCTTCTCATTTGTACAGTCTGCACCAGAACCATCACAGTATGGGTGTCATTCCCAGCTGCAGAGCTGTGAATCCAGGTATGCCACTTAAAAAAGGATGAATGACAAGGCAAAGTCCTGTTTGCTTTCCCTCTGTATTCACCAGTGTATTCATCCTATTGCAAAGTGATCAGCAAAGAGATAGTTACAAGCCTTTGCATTTAAATAGTCTTTATCTGGAAATAAGTGGCAGCAGCTTGAACCCTGCAAGCCTCTATTGGCTTGAACTCCTGTTTCCTGGTGGTGTTGCTCTTGTAGGCAGCACCAGAGTCACGGTGGCCAGAGGAGCTTGCCCTGCTGCAGGCTGGCACAGAGGAGCCCTTCTGCTGTGGGGTGTTCAGTCTTAGGTAGGACAGGCCGCTTGGTGGCCTGCTTCAGCCTGTCACTGCTGGTGGGAAGACTTGGAAGAGTTCTTGGTCAGGATGTTTGGAAGAGTCTTCGTTGGAGATACTTGGAAAAGTCCTTGTTGAGGATCTTCAAAGAAGTCCTCAGTAAGGATGCTTGATAAAGTCCTGGCGTAACCAATCCTTGAAGCTGTTTATCTGGAATGGGTGTTGGTTTTATTTCTTTCACGAATCTCTCACTTGCAGCTTTTGCTGTTCTATGAGGTGGAAAGTGAGGTTTTCCTGTGGTGAAGGAGGTAGAAAGGGCAGCTTTTGTAGGAAGCCAGGAGGCAAGTGCCAAGATGCTGGTTTCCAGCTGTACTTTAAGGCTTTGTGCAGCTGCTGCTGAGACGACTGGTTCATGAAAATGCTGCTGGAGCTGTAAGTCTCTCAGACCAGCTGTCTCATAAGCTTGGCCATGGGACTGTAAAAGCACCTGAAGGAAAGCCAAGCTTGTTCTGCTAGAAGGTCCATCCAACACAGAAAGGTTGATTTGCAGAGTAAGCCAGGGAGTCTGATCTGCCGCGATTGGACCTACAAACCCTCTCATTGCTGCAAGCTCAGCAGAGTTGGCTCTTGCCTGAGCTGGCTTTCCACATCCTCTGTGGCCTGGCCATTGCAACTGCTGGCTGAGATGGAGGTACAAGAACCAAGTAAGTGTCAGAGTTGGAAACTGGAAATGATGCTCTGCATCTCAGGAATGTTACAGGGAAAAAGTATCCAAATGTTGGCCTCTCCTGCAAAACTTTTCGTATCTGTTTATACTTCTTCAGCATAGCACAGCATTTTCTGATCTTATTCTTGTTGTGGAAGAGACAGGAGCAGGGTGAGGGAGAGGCTGCAAGGAATAGTGGTCTGTGGAGGTGTGCAGGGGTTTTAAGTATGGAGCAGGCTGCCAGGAACAAGTGGACTGGGGCAGCTGTTTTGGAGCAGAACTGTTCCCCAGACAGCCTGGTTTGGGGTGAGACTGACCTGGCTAACCTCCTCCCCACTGCCTGACCCTCTGCTTCCTCTGATGCTTGGGACTGGGACCTGGGAAGAGGCCTCTGATTAGTTTATTGCAGAGTTTAGGGTTACTTCTGGAGCTGTCTTGAGCACGATGCCTTTGAGGAGGGCTAGCCTGTGCTTTGATTAGGCAATCTCTGCTTTGGGCAATAAGGAGCCTTAATTCTGCACTGGGAGTCTTGCAAAGCAGACAATGAGGACTGGAAAAACAGATATTTGAGTCAAGGGGTCCATCCTGGGCTGCTCAGTTCCTTGGCACTAGGTAGGAAAGAAGAATTTCAGTGGTTCTAATCCCTTGCAATATCATGGCCTTGGATGACAACAGAAAAAAAAATATCCAAGATTTTCTCCCCTGTAATGAAGGAAATGAAGAGTGACCCCTTGGACTGTTCATAATCTCCCAGCTTGTCAGGGATACTCTCGCAGATTCCCCTGCCAGCCTGGGTTCCTGCCTTGATACACATCTGATTTATCTAATCTCTGCTAAGTATCCTAAGTCATAAGGGATGTTTTTATTTCTCCATTCCTCCTCGTGCTTTCCGGGAGGCCACAGTATTTCATAAAAGCACAAAACTGCCGTTTGAGGCAGCAGAAGGCTTGTTAGTGACTTGAGTCAGGCACCCTGTCTTTCCCCAGGTTTTGTGCAGGACTGATCCCACTGGCAGCAATAAATAACAGCAGTTCCCTGTTGTGCAGATGGAGGTATTAAATGGTCCTTGCTTGGGGGTAGCGAGCCAGCCCTAGAGGTTACCCACAGTTGAATTTCCAATGGCTGCATTGAAATTTTTGGTGACATGGTCCTGTTTGTATCCCTCAGAGCTTGGTGATCAGGGGTGGCTGTCAAGCTCTGAATTGCCATCCCGTGAGCTGGGATTGCAAGCTGATCACTCTGCAGAGCTGCCAGAATGTGCCCATGACCTGCTCTGGGATGGACTTCAGCACCTGATGGGCTCTGAAGTTGTACTTGTGAGGCCAAACTGGAGCTGCTCCCTCAGCCTGAGCCTTGCCCGGAGACAAGCCAGCAAAACAGGTTCAAACAGGCTGCTGCTGCTGCTAATCTGCTTAATGTCTTGACACGAAATAGCACATTGTCTGCTGCTGCTGGTGGGAAACAGGACTCGTAGCAGTGCTGGTTTCAAGTGCCTGGCCACGGTGCCGAAACAGATACTATTTAAGTTGCAGAGCTGATCTGATGAAATTAAAATGAAAAATTGAGTGCATTTATTTATTTATTTATTTATTTTCTATTTAAAACAAGTTATCATTTCCTCAAAAGAGTTGAACTCCCCCAAAAACGTCTCCAACCAATCCTCACCCTTAAGCTGTAGCTTGTTTGATGCTTTTCAGTCTCTTCTTGTGTTGTTTCCCTCTGGTTCCTCTCTGAAAGGAGAGCTGGGAGTGAGTGCAATGTTGGGAAGGAGGAAGAGCACGTGGTGCTAGTTCTGCTCTGTTCTCATATGCTTCCAGGACTGGGAGATGGAGGAATGGGAACCTCCCAAGGTGTGTCACTGTTGCAGTACATACCCAGGTCTGTGGGTTTGGTGCCTGCTTCTGGTGTTTGCTCTCCTGTGTAGTTCCTTCTGTCTGAGGTGTAGCTTTGCTGCAAGAGCATGCTGTGCACTGCTGTTTCAGTGGAAGGAGTGTGGTAGAGGTGGTGAACACGTGTGTACACTGCTGTGATGGCATCAGAGCAAAGAGGGAAGGGGCTATTTCTTCCTTGGCTGCACTGGCATTGTTGTGGTGATGTGACTGATGTATGTTCAGACAAGGCTTTGGGCAGAAAAGTGGCATTTTTGGAGATGGTTGGCCTGGTGGAAGAAGTTGCTGTTCCCTGCAGAGTGGGACCAGCTCATTAGTGGCTCCACTGATCTGCCAGTGGAGCATAGGTTGCACAGGATAAACTCTTCACCTGGCCAAGAGCCAGCAATCAACCTGCTGGGGCAGGAATCTGTATTTTGTTATAAAGGGAGGAATAGGCATTTGTGATTTTGCTTGTTTAAATATGTATACTTGAAGTGAAAGTAAAGCATAAAACAGCAGCAAAAGCACGCAGAGAAGCAGCAAGAAATGAAGATGTAAAGGAGGAAGAACATCAGCAAATGAGTCTAGAAGAGAAGAAATTGTAGACAGGATCTAAGAAATAAATGCAAGGCAGAGGCATGGTCAGACATGGCCTTCCTTGAGCATGGCATGTGCAGACTCTCTCACAGGCAGCCGTGGCAGCCATGCCTAGAGGGGCACTGCAGGATCCTTCTGCCTTGGAGGCAGTGGGTGATCTCCCAGGTCAGGGTCCAGCCTCCTAACTCCCTGTGCATCAGCAGGGATGTAGTCTGAGAAAGGATGACTTGTTGAGTGCTAGAAAAGAGACCAGCAATACAGCTGTGATCTCTTCAGTGAACGAGTAAAGACTTCAGTGGATCTTTTCTTTTGCTTGCATTTGAAGAAAATGGTGATGAGAAGTCTTTTCAAAGCCTACAGAAGATTTATTTTTGCATGTTCCACCTGTTTGAAAAGATGTGGGAAGATAGGTAGTGCTCTGCAGCACTCATCAATGTGTACTTGAGCTCCTGGTACAATAGCTAATGAGATTGCTATCAAAACCTAGTCAGTAATTTATACAAGGGTGACTGCTAGCATCAAGCTTATGGATTGTTCTGGGATTTGAATAAAAGTTTATATTTTTATAGGAAATTACTCTCCAAGCCTTAACAAACAGCATTTCATTGTCAGAACTGAAGAAAGTCCAACTCCTTCATCTGAGGGCAGCATTTCAGCACATTGCATCCTTATTTGTCTGTGATGTTCTGCTTTGCTGGTGCTGTCCCATCATGGAGTGAAAAACTTCAATACAAAAGCCCAAGGGCCTTTAAAAAGAAATCTCGTCATAAAATTATATTGCTTTCACACAAATGTGGAACACAAAGCATTTTCTTTTCTTTTCTTTTCTTTTTTCTTTTCTTTTTCTTTTCTTTTCTTTTCTTTTCTTTTCTTTTCTTTTCTTTTCTTTTCTTTTCTTTTCTTTTCTTTTCTTTTCTTTTCTTTTCTTTTCTTTTTTCTTTTTCTTCAGAAACCAGCCTCCCTTATTCAATTGTGTGGGATGGGTTGTCATCTGCTGTTCTTAGGCTGACTTAAAGGTTTTCTGGGAGCCACCTGAGGCTTTGGAGACCACTGTGGTTAAAGTGTTCAATCTCACCTGTCTCTGTGGCTGGGAACTGATCTAGGGCTCCCTGCTTTTATGATGCCTGGGGTAATGGGGCTGTAAATGCTTTAGGAGTCTTTAAGCACTTCAACAGGAGGAATCACAATTAAGTGTTATGCACGAGAACATAGCAGATCCCTGGTATGTACATGGGGAAGGTGGGATGGATTATGACAGCCGAGGTGCGGCTGTTCTACCACAGTGGGCCCCACTGCAGGATCTCATGCACTTGGTGCAATTATTCTGAGCAGAAACAGGGAGGCAGCCCTTGCGTGGCTCCCACAGTCCCTTGTGTGTCCCTGCTTTACCTGTGAGATCTCCAGTCACTTGGGGATGAAGAACTTGACTTTTTTTTGTGTCTGAACAGCAGCTCAGACAAGACTTGTTGTCTGTCTGTGACTAGGCTTATAATGCAAATAACAACTGCATAATAATAATAATATTTAAGCAAAAGATTGCTAGCAGGATTAGGATTGCAATCTGGGTTTTTTCCCCAATTTTTCCTAGGGTTTTGTTGTTAAGTAAATGCTCATCAGCTCTGTCTGACTGCTTGTCACGCAGCATTTATGGAGATAGAATTTTGTGCATTAGTAACATCTTTTTATAGAGGTTTGAGAGATGAAGCTGTGTAGCTGTTTCACTTCAGAAATGCTCTTTTCAGTATCTCTGGGGTTTTGTTTTCTGCCATTGTTCCCTCCCTGTAGGACTGCCATTTAATATAAATTGGAGCTTCAAAACAATCCCAAAGATGTCCCTTTCTTATGGCCATGCGAGTAATTTTCAACACTTTGGGGTGGAAAGAGGGAGTTTGAACCTTTTAAATTCAACAGATCTATTAATTTGCTGAAGTCAGGCTACCTGTCTCCCTCCAGAAGCAAGGTGCCAGATCTGGAACTGGATTTGAGGAGGGGGTTAGGAGGGAGCCTAAGGACCAGCGGCATTCCCAGTCCCTGGCCATGTCCTTCAGCTGTGGGACAAGGCTTTCTTCTCTCACCCACTTCTTTTGCTGAAGAGGTGGCCAGAGGGAGTTGGTGCTAAAGCCAGGCCCAGCAAAGGTGAGCTTCTCCCATTTGGGAAGTGGAGTGGAGAGGCTGGTGGCTTGTGTTGGTGTAGCTTTAGTCCTTTTGAGAGAATGGGGAAAGTGGCATTTGCTGCAGTCTGGTTGTGTTCCTGCCTTAGCTGAAATGGCCCTTTACCCTGCTGCTTTTTGGTGTTTTCTTACCTCCTCTTGTGCAAGTGTGGAAGTGACACGATTTCAGGAGAGTAGGTCTGTAGCCCAGATTCTCAGCAATGTCAAAGTGCCTCATACCCCTTGAAGGAAAATTAAGTTGAGTACTTAAATGCTTATTGATAATGATGTCGATTGCTTTGGTGTTTTGGTGAATTATTTGCTCTATCAGTTGGCTGATGTCCAGTCTCAGACATAAAGGAGGGACTGACCCTTGTGGCAGCAAAAATATTGTGACTGCTCCAGAGTGTTTTTATTCAGGGACTGGAGGCAGCCGGGACCCATTGACACTGTGTGTTGTATCACCCAGCTCTTACCAGTGCTTCTGTAATACCACCTTGGGGAGTGCGACCAGTAATTCTGCACTTGCACTGGGGTTTTGTGTTCAGATTTTCCCTGGCAATTCTCTGAAGTAAGGGATGCAGGAAATTGCAGATCTAGCAATCCCCACCTTGGGTCTGCTTGACCCTTTCAAACATGGAACGAACATCGTCTGACGCTTTAAAACCTTCCCCCTGCCGGGCACTGTAGAGGGGAAGCTGAGCGTGTTTAGTTCTTGCAGATCTGAGCTTTTAAATTGATAGTGCCTGTAGTTACTTGCTACTCTCCTGAAGGAAGAGAAACATCTTAAATCTTTAAACCTCTCAAGCCCATCCATTCGTGCTGTGCTGTGAGAATGTGTAACTGTGTCAGAAGAAATCCTACCTGAATGCAGCCATGCCAAGACGTGCTGGCAGATTGAAGCCTTCTCCTACTGGGCACAAACCAGTCGGAGAAGGGTCTTTCAAGGCTACTGAGGGCTGTTGTTAGTGTACCTGGCTTTTGAAAGCACTGCACGTTTCAGAAAGCAACGGAGTGATGTTGTAGTTGCTTCATTCACACCATGGAGATCTCGAGGATTATTAGTTTCTGTGCTGAAATATTTTTTCTAAAGTAACAGTGGATGGCATGTACGTCTGACCAGATCTGTTTTGAGCTCTGGGATGAGTGTGCTTTGTGCTTTCATTTCATTCAGATTTGGTTTAACTAATGAGAAGCACAAGTAAATGTTCTTTGTTGCCTAAAGGGAGATCTTGAATGTGGATCATTAAGAAATGGGGTCAGATAAAGAAGAGAAAATACCACTGTCCCCAAACTGGAATTTGCAAACCCATGCACTGTGCAATGCCCCATAGAGCTGGAAATTTTCTGTCAATGCTCATATAACTGTGATGGTCTGCAGTGATGATAGCAGTGCCTGGCTCCAGGGTCTGTGCTATCCCTACTTGTCACAATCACTGTGTTTCAGAAGCCTGGATTGCATTTCCTCCCCGAGAGTTTGTCTGATTGATTGCCCACAGCACATAACAATTTGAAAATGAGTTTGTTTTTAGTAGTAAACCTTTATGGCTCTTGCAAAGTGGGTCTTTGTAGACTGTTTGGGGCAGAACAGCTCCACCTGACCTCTGGTTTGGGAAGAATGCCAGCCCACAGGGAGGTAAGACAAGGTTATCTGGAATAGGGGAAAATGAAAGGTTTTTCTTACACTTAACACTTACTGTGAGCTAAAAACTCACAGCCTGGCAAAATATATGTTTCTTCAAAATTCTGAAAAAAATATTGAATTAATGTAGCTGTAAGTTATGTGAAATGAAATCCAAAGGAATTAATTAGAATTCTGAACCATATGGTCATGTGAATCTGGAGACCCACACAACTGCGTTTTCATATCTGATGTTGACACATTAAAATTCATCAGTTTGCAGGCAGAGTTGTCTTAGTTAATTTAACTAATACCATAATATTCCTGAGATGCATCATTACACCTCATAATGTAAACATAAACCAGGATGATTAGTGGAGAACCACTCGCTTCAAAGAATTAATATAGCTGAAAAACTGCTTACAATTTGGAAGGATTAAAATAAGATGCTAAATATGTCTCCTTATGCCCCTTGTTAAAGCCAGACCTTTATCAGTTTACAGAGTACCTGATTTCTAGTGGTGCATATAAGCCAATGGCTTGTTTACAGTTTTTTCTGTATGAGTGAGGTGCTCGTGTGTTTGGGGCTGCTGTGAACATTCTGAAATGAGAGTTTTAAGGAAGAGGTTGTTCTGTTTGTTGAACTGAATTGGGCCCTTGGCTCCAAAAATGTGTATTCCCCAATGCAAGCTGCCCCTTGCCATGCCTTGGGAGGAAGAAATGATGCTCTCAGGGAGAGGGAGCTGGAAGGGAAGGCAGCATTTCAGCTGTGGTGGGAAGTGAAGCCTGGCCCACCTCTGTTGTCTTTAACCAGGATCCAGTTTGGACCTTCTGTGTTGGTGTCTGGTTTTTGGTGCAAGGAGGTGGAAGGGGCTTGAGTCTCCTCTCATGCACAGGTTTAACTGGAGACTTTCTGCTTGGAGGTGAAACCAAGTTAGATGAGTGTCACAGGAGAGCTGGGTTCAGAAGGTTAATACATTCTTGGTGTCTGCTTAGACACTGGGGTTTTTCCCCTGATGGTTACTTGTCATGTTGTGTGTCTTATGCATCTGTGGTGTATGCACATACCATGAGACAGAATACACTCCTTGGGATTACAGAAGTCAGCTTGCAGACTTCCATGGCTGGCAACAAAATTGTTCATAGGGATTTGAAAATTGTTTTCAAAACCTCTCCATTTGCATGCATAGGATGGGGCTGCATTGGTCAGAGGCTGACCAAGGGACACCAGTTCTGGAGAGCAGTGGCTGTGCTTCAGAGTTCTGTGTGATCCTCTGTCAGCTCCACCATCATTTGGAAACCTTGTCCTTGTGAGCAGGACCAGCTACTCTGGACCTCCTCCACATCATGGAAAACAATATGGAGAGCAGATATGCTCTTGTGGTTGCCAGCTGTGTTGGTAGCAGTCTGGGACCAGCCTTGTACAGAGTAGCAGTCCTGGGAGGACTGGGCTTAGCACAAAATATGCAGATGTCAATAACAGCCCTCAAATGGACCAATTGATTTGAAAATTGTGATATTGACTTGTGAACCACTGTTACTAATTGATTAAGCAGCAACAGGATGTGAGTCTTCCAGGGGTCATTTAGCCCATCTCTCTGCCCTAAGGCAAGACCACCTCATATCTAAACAGGTGTTTCTATAGCCCGGTTTTTAAAACCTCCACAGATGGCAATTCCGTAACCTCAGCGGGCAGTGGCTTCCAGCGTGGCACTGTCATTCCCAACTGGAAGGCTTTTTCTGACTTCTAACCTACATGTTTATCACTGCAGTTTAGGTCTGGTTTTGCCATGTCCAGTCTGCTGTGGGAAAGGAGAACAGGTTATTCTTTCCACCTACTTGTCATGTATTTTAGATATAGTTATCATGTGTATCCTCAGTCTTTGCTAGACTAAACAACCTAGTTCCTTCAGTCATCCTTTGTAGGTCATGTTTTCTAGGCTGCAGAGAAGTCTTGTTCCCCAGTGGACTGTCAAATCAATGTGCTCCTTTTTCTGAAGCATTATGCCCCAAACCAGCTGGCTGTGTGAGGGCGATGCTAAGCAGAGAGGGAGGAGCTGGTACAGGCCGTCTGCTGGTCACCAGGAGCTCAGTGTGTCCATCTCTGTGGGGAATAATAAACTCCTTGAGAAAGGCATCCTACTGTCACACATTCCTCGTGGCCTGCCTTCAGAGAGGGAGAAACCGTCTTTGGCACAGGGGCTGGTGCCTTTGAGCTCCCCACATGCCCAAGCGGGTTGTTGGAGCTCCAGCAGAGTTTGCGGCCTGGGCTGATTTTCTTGGCAAGGCTACTCGGTCCCTGAAATATCCATGAGCAGCAGGTCTTTGGTTTTGTAGTCCTGACTTACGTTTAGATTGTTAGTATCTTTAGTATCAAGCAGAAATTCATGAAAAAAGGAGGCTTTTTTGAGGGAAGGGAATGGAGTACTTAATTTCTCCCCTTGGCTCATGCAGCGAGTTACCCGAGTTTCCAGAGAGCCACTCAAGATTTGCCTCTTTAAAAACTTGGCAGGTTGCCATTGCTTTAGGAATTAATTTTTTTCCTTGCTCCTAGTGCTTCAGCTGATTTCATAAGAAACTGTTGGAGTGGGGGCAGGGGGAATACCTTGTGCAATGAAATCAAACCAAAGGACCATCCTTATTTTCTTAGTGTGACATGGGTTGAGGGACCTCCTCTGCCTTGAAATCACAGTTTATGCTTGGGCTCAAAACAGACCTTAAAGGGTGCCATGGAAGGGTCCAACTACCCAGCACATTTTCTTCAGTGGCTAAACTGGTTGCATACCAGTCTCTCAATCCTTGCCACCAGTCTGCTTGTCCTGGTCTAGGAATTCCAGCATCAAAGTCAAGCCAACTCCTACATTTGCACTCAGAATAAAGGATAAAACAAAGCAAGCTCCTAAAACATGGCCAACAGGTACCTTGCAGCCAAGCTGCTCGCCCAAAGCAGGCATCAAGCCCGTGTCCCAACTGGCATTACCTGTGGCAAAGGAATGACTAAAGGAGCCCTCCAGCCTTTTTCCCAGAGCTTAGGATCACACCCCTGTGCGTTTTTCTCTCTGCTTGTTGATGGATGCCGCTTCCGTGCTTTCCCCTCCCTGAGCCAGTGGGCTGGGTGCCAGCCCTGGAGTTGTGCAAGCGCGCAGCCTTGCAAGGCTGCCAGGCACGGCGATGGTGCAAGAGGACACAGGGCTCTTCTTGCAGCATTTGGAGGTGATAATCCTAATTTCCCATTTTTTTTCCCCAGTTCTGGCAACAGTTGTAAAAGATGGAAGATAATTACCCTGTGAAACAGATTTGATTCCCTACCAGGTCTTTTGTCTCTGCCAAACTTGAGGGTTTTGGAGGGAGAATTTCATAACACGAGTGATCATTCAGCAGTCTACGTGTGGATTTGACCTTGGAGTGTTTGTACAGACTTGGTGGAGCTGCTGAATACAAATATTTTTCTTTTTTTTTGTCTGTATTTGCAAAACATTTGGGTCTCGATCATCTGCTGTGTTGCCATTTGGAGCTGCAGACGGCCGTTTGTTCCACTGCCACTCTGCAGGTTAAACAGTAACCTGGCCGGGACACTCATTACTTGGTGAAGCATCTCTTGGAGCTTGAAACCAAGGCTCTGCTGCTATACACAGCAAGATTTATGGCCTGGTGGATAAATTGGATTTAGCAGAGCTAAAGCAGTAATAAAATGATTGTATCAGATTGCAGTGTGTGAATGTGGGGGTGAGGGTCATGTGGGACTCAAATACCTCCTGAAAATACTCACTTTTCTTGTATGTCCTCCCTCTCCTGTAAAACTGTGCTAAAGTAGTGAGAATAAACAAAGCAGATAGGTTTGGAAAGAATCACTTCTGACTGGCTGACTTCAGAAGGATGGGTGGTTTTAAAACAACAGCATTGTTTCTTTGAGGTTGAGCTGGCTCAGAGCATTTCTTCTCCCCCTTCTCCTACCCCAAAGGAGAGATTTTATTTTGTTTCAAGTACAGGTCCAATCTGAGAAAAAAATGGTTTTTTTAATTAAATATTTTGAGGGGAATCTTCATGGAGAATTCAACCTGTGTGCTAAAATATTTGAGAAATAGGCTGTACTTTAGAGTGTGTTTGTTTCTCTGCTCTTTCACTGTCCCTCCTTGAAATGCCTGTTACCTGAAACGGGGAGAAAGCAGTAAGAAAATTCTGGCAGTACAAGGAAAGGAGGATGGAACATCAACACACTCTTCCTACTCTATCTAGCATCCCACTGGGATTAATGTTTTGAACTGTGATTGTTTGTTTGTTGGTTTTGGACAGAAGATGAGATGTTACTGATGAAGTGCTGGATGAAGGCAGACCAAAGCTGTGGAGCAAGCTGGGCCGACAATGTAGGCACAACTGTTGATACATTTTGACAGGACAGGCCTGTACCTGGCTTCAAACCTCGCTCTTAGGTTGTTGCTGTGCCTACCTGAGTATGCCTCACACTGGCTAAGGTGGCTTTTGGTCTGTATTTTGGGTTTAACCACCCATTATTAGTGTGCTCTCCCTGGCCAAGAAGTGTAGACCAACATCATATCCATATGGGAAGCTGGTCCTGTTTATTTCTGGGTCTTCTCAACTCAGAATTGATGTAGAAAGCTTCTTAGACATGGTTGTATGCTCCAGAGTGCCCTGGGAGGAGATGAGAATCATCCAACCACTTACTTTAAGATCATTGGGATTAAGTGATCTCTTCCTGGGAAAAGAGGCAGGAGGGACAATAATGTGTTGAGGGCATCATGATGAGGAGACGTGTCTCTTCCCTTCCGGAGCAAAGCAGCTGCCCTTCCATGTACTTCAGAGCCCCACACTGCCTCCACAAGCCTCCAGCCACGCAGGCTAATATGGATTGCATTAATGTAGTCAATCCAAAGGTTAATTTTACAAAGGCTACAAAGCGAACTAGATTGGGGGGACAGGTTAACTTTCTCCCTTCAACTACTTTTCATTAAAATGATTTGGAGGGTGTGCCTGTACCTTGTCATGGAGTACAACCCAGGGATAGATGGATGCCTGTGGGAATGAAGGCTGTAGCGGAGGATCCGGGCGTAACGTAACCTCCTCCAGGGATGGTGGTGTGTCAGGACTTGTTCACTTGGCCTCAGTGCTATCCTGCTCTACTTGCTTGAGATCTGCCCAGCATCGCTCTTGATTCTCCCTGCCACACCTTCTCCAGGTAGCAGATAAGTGCTTTTTGGGGATGATGTAAGATTTTCCAGGTATGAATGCTACAAAGTTGATTTTAGGGCAACGCAGTTAAATTATATTCTACTTAGTAATAAAGAGTGCTGCTTGGATAGATTTGACTGAGTTTCAGATTTTGTATAATCTAGAGAAAGAGTTGCTGTCCCTGGGAAACAGGCATTCCCAATACAAATGGGATGCTGAGTGAGAGTGGTTGACAGCTAGGGTACACAGGAGATTTATTTATGTTACATATATGTGTGTATATATGTATATATATAAATATTTACAGAGATAATAGTAATAGCAGAAAAGTAATAGCAGTAGTGGTTACAGTCTCAGAGAAGTGTGTCTGGACATTTTGTGGACACAGACATTTTCTGGCATTGACGACTATAGTTGGTAGAAACCCTGCTCGTTCCATTAAAGATAATGTTCATAATTGGTCAGTTCAAAATTCACCAGTACAGATCATTGCTTTCCAGAAGTAGAATTTTATGCTTTTCATTGGACATTGCTTACAGCATCAGTGGACAGTGCAAGGAGAAAATGGGCTCATTAGGTATGAACTTAATTGAGAGTGACATGACTGGGTATTAATATTAGTCTTGCCACAGGCTTTTCCTTTATTTTTTTTTTTTGTGTGTTTGTGGTCATGCTAGCAGATACTGAGCATGTTATCCATTTATCAAATTCCACAACAGTAGCTTCAATAAAAGGCATAGATTTCCTCTTTCCTTTCTAAATGGAGATGCAGCAGCTGATGGCCATCTCCTCCAGATGCAGGAGCAGCAAAGCAGAAGGGCAGGGGCTCTGCCTGGCTCCAAGCACAGGTCGCACTTGCTACCGATGTGACCTTTCCGATGGTATTTCTGTTTGCAGGAATCCACATTTGTGGTGGTTACGGTGGCTTACGGAATTTAACTTGGCATTTATTTTTCTGAGGAATGATCTGGTGACAAGAAGCTGACACAGATTGCTTTGGGGTCCTGTCCCTGGGCACTCCTACCTGTTTCCCCTCCCCCCTTGAATATGCTTGGGAAAAGAAACAAATTATTAGATGAAATGGAGGGGTCCATTTTCATTGGCAACAGGAGAAGCACGTAGGGAAGGCGGGTGAACGCAGGGCTCTGATTGGCGCGGAGGGCGACGCTGGTTTGTATAAACAGCAGGATGCACTCCTTTGTGCTGGAGAGGTTTCCCGTGTAAGGCAGGGCAAAGATGCCGGGTGTGTTGCTGTCACTACCAATTCAACTTGCTTTGCTACCTAAGCTTTTCTTTTAGGGCACGGTTCCTTTCCCCGCAGCTTTCCTTTGCCCTGCGCGCCCTGCACAGAGCCGCGCGGCGGGGAAGGCGCGGATGCCCCGCACAGGGTGGTTCGCGGCCGCACGGTGCCTGGCTCCGTGCGCTCTCCTCCCGGCCAGGATGAACAATTACCGGAGCGATTTGTCTCACAAGTCAGTGCCATCTGTGCAGGGCGCCTTGTTTGCTGAACAAAAGGATTTGGAGGGGCTGAGGGGCTACGGCTTTAAAAAACCCCAGATGAATAGAAGAAAGGATGCTGTCACCTGCTGCTAACTGCACGCGGGAGCATTGTTCCCTCCCGAAACGTTCAGCATCACTTTTATTACCTACAGCCATGCCAGTGCCTGGCAGCGTGGTTTTTTATTGGGAGACAGGGTAATAGATTCAGTCATTCTGCCTGCTACTGATATGTTTTGTTTATATATATATTTTGCAGGGTTTGGTCTGACAGTTTTGTCTCCTGAGTAATTAAGCTGAATTATTGAAGGCCCTGAAATTAACACTGTCATTTTTAATAATTAAAATAAAATAAAACTCAGCCTGTTTCTCAAGTTAGGTTATTTCCTCTTACTGATTTTGAAGGGGTGTGTGAACTTGTTTGAAAGAATGTGAGCACTCAGGTAGCTTGGTTTTAAAATTTTGTTTAACAAAAATATGGGGAAAAACCCTACGTCTAGGTAAGGCCTCTTAAAATATCCAAGCCTTAGAAGAAAAGAGAGCAGTAGGTGGGGAAAGTTCAGAGTATGGTAAGCACTGCTGATCAGAGTTTTGCCCAAATATAAAAGAATAAGAGTTTCTTGGAGATTGTTCTGGAGCAGGGAAGGAGCTTTAGAAAAATGTTTTCATTTTTTTCTTTTAGATTGTAACACTGGCCTCAAAATCTTTACTGGCCTGATTATGTGTGTGTAGGTTTTTAAAAGTTTTTTCTTCAAACATTCAAAATTCTTTTGTCAATACTTAATTTTTTAGTATTTTTTTATTCAATATTGGAATTTCCTATTTGCTGTGGATTTGGGAATCCTCCTCCTTTGCTGTCTGGGAATTCCTCAATGGTGGATTTCCAGGAGACTGATTTGGTTAACTCCAGTGTTAATACCAAGGTTCTGGCCTTTGTTCCCTAGTTCTGAGTTAGCTGTACCCAGCCTCATGTCTGTGAATCACTCAGGCTTCTTTCTCTTGAGAAGGATTTACAAAATCTGGCTGTTACTTTTCTGTACCAGGTTCTATCATTTCTTGCAGGATCAAGAGCTGTGAGTGTGGGTAGTGACATCCACATGTTCATGCAGCAAAGAAAGGGGCTGCTCCCCACTGAGGTGGTCCAATGGGGACTGAGACTCAGATGCCGTCAGTGCTGCTGCATGTTGCGAGTGAGCATTTTGTGGCAGTGAAGGAGCAATTGGAGTCAGAATAATGGCCAGGAACAGTCAGAGGGTAATTCAGGCTGGAAAGGGCCTCAGGAAATCTTTTCTCCAACATGCTGCTCATAGCAAGGTTGTCCACGAGATCAGAGGAGGTTCTGTTGGCTCTGGAGACCATGCAGCCTCTCAGGTCAGTCTGTTGCAGTGCTGGACTGAAGGAACGAGGAAGCTCCTCAGGCCAGTAAGTCTTTCTGTGTATCTGCTTGTGCTAATGTCTAAAGCCACAGAAGAGGTCACAGGTGGGTTAGGACAGCTGGAGAACAGGAGGAGTGGCTCCAGGCCCAGTGAATTTAACTGGTTTGTCTGTGTGCACCCAACACTTCTATTGATAAACATATTGTTTTATTTCCTTGGCAACAGTGTTATGGCAACAGCTGGCTTCCAGTTTGCAGACTGAAGGTAAAGGAGAGGAGGTGGTGGAGAGCCTGACATTGGTCAAGGCAAAGGCTGGGGCCAAGAAGCTGTTTTTTCTCAGGGGAGAAACATGAGCCATGATCTCCAGTTGCTGAGTGAGGCTTCAGCGCTGCTCTCAAAGCTGCTGGCTGCTGCAGGATATGTGCCACGGAAGGGCTCGAGGATGTGGCTTTGCCTTGCGAAACGTCAGCAGCTCTTCAGCTTCTGCCCGGTCACCACATAAAAGAGAGGAGCTGGTGTGTGGTTATGGCAGTGGATTGGGCTCATGGGACTGGGATTGGCCACAGGCTTCTGGTATGACCTTAGGCAAGTCACTGAGCTTCTCTGTGTTTGAGTTGCCATTGGTGAAATGGAGACAGCAAGGCTCCTTCCACTGAGCATGTCCAGCTGAAATATATGCTCTTCAGGCAGTGTTGGCTTTCCTGGGCCCTGCAGAATGGGGCTTCAGGCTTCGGTCTGGGTTGTCTGGGTGCTGCTGTCACAGCCAGCTCCAAGGCCAACATGCTCAGGTAGACCCCTGCTTTACAAATCGGGAATATTGCCTCAGGAACCAAGAGGACACAGTTCCCAAAGATTGCCACCCACTGGTGGGTTTGGGTGGGCTGCAGTGCGGAGTGCCTGGTCCCAGCATTCGGCAAGGGAGGGGGCTGTCTCTCCTCCAGTCCTGCAAAAGGCAGCCCTGCTCCCTTACCTCTCCACAGCTCTGTTGTTTGCGTTCTGAGTTCTCAGAGCCTCTGTCCTCCCTGCAGAAGCAGAAACACCAGCTTATCCCATTGGAGTTCCTGCACAGCAATGAGTGGCTCAGACCTGCCTGGAGGGAGTTTCAGAATCTCACCAGGAGGACTTCTTTGCTCTGACTTTGCCAGGCCCTGGGGGGGAAAGGGGCTGGTAGAAGGCCCCAGAGGTGCTCATCTCTGAGGCATTTGCAGGCTTCAGTGTCCTTGCTCTGTCCTGCTTTTATTTATTGCCCCAGGGCATTTACAGGAAAATAACCAGTATTCTCAAATAATGCTGTTTTTAAAGCACGTATTTTAAAGCTTTTAAACTGTCTGCCTTCTGGCCCACATTCCTTTTCATTCTCTTGCAGAGGAATGGGTGAAATAGGGGATCACTTGGGCTGTGTGTGTTTCTGGGGAATATTCACTAGAGTATCTCCCAAATCACTTGTAAGGAAACATTTTAGCATTCAGATGCCAAGCCGGTACTTCAGAAAGCTCCTTCAGATGGAATGTTTGACAAATCCATTTTCACATCTCTTAAAAGTGTGGGAAGATTTTTTTAATTGGAAAATCTGGTTTGGGCCCTTCCTAATTTTCAGGAAAGACTGATGGAGGGATTATGACCAACCCTAATTTTGCAAATGAGGTAAGGGAGCAAAGCTAGTATAATAAAACCACAGGATAATGTGTCATCTTGAGCCCTTTCTTCACTCAATGGCTGAATGAAGTGTAAACTTTTCTTCAAGTGAGTTCTGGAATATATTTTGCCAAAGGAAAGAAATCTCACGAGTACCAGATCTCATGATATCTCCCTGCTGTTTGGGGCATGCAAATTATGGGTGAATTTCTAATATGTTAAGTTCCCACAAGTCTAAAACAAGTCTATAAGGAGAAGCCAATGGGAAAGACATTTCCCAAGACTGCAGGACCTTTTTTTTTCTTTTAGCCTTGCAAAGAGTCTTGGATTTGGTTTGTTGGGTTTTTTGTTGTTTTTTACTTTTAATGAGCAGCAATATTAGCTAAGATTCCTGCTCTTAGGAACACAAGGTATGAACTTTCCCATTGCTGTGTGGGCATGTTGTGAGAGCAAGGAGTGGTGGATTCAACCCACTGGGGCTCAGTGCTCTCACTATTTTCATATCGATGTCTTTGAAGTGACTTCTGGACGCTGGGCAGATGAAAGCATGAGTGACCATGCAGGAGGGGTGAAGAACTGCCCCGGGCTGAGTGGAGGGCAGTGGAGCTGGGAGGTGCAGGGCATGGGCTGATGTGCAGACAGGTACTGCAAGGGCAGACGTGTTGTCTCTCACGGACTGAGATGGAGGGAAAGAGCCTTGCTCTGGGATTGCACCTACCAGTGCTGGAAAAGCCTGACTATCTTGTCCTCTGTATCTCCCCAGTGCTCACTTTGAATTGGCCCTCTAATGTCCGTTATCCTCCCAGAAGGCTGCTTTTCCAAACTGCTGATCCCCAGATCTGGCTGATACCTGGTGCTGTTGTTGTTTTCTTGGATTCCAAGTGCTGCATCCCTTTGCAGTCTGGAAACCAGGCATGGATTGTTTGCCCAGTATCTTTTCCTCAGGTAAGCATTGCTTTAGATGCTGCAGCTGCATTATGCAATGCAGATAGGCGGGGACAGTCTTTTCTTTCTGCCAGCAGTAGAAAAGGAAAGTTGTTTTGCTAAGATAAAAGTGGAATTTTCTATAATAGCTGGGTGCACAATATAACATCCCTTTCTCAACTTAGTTATCCTTGGCAGCTAGAGGTGGCTGGAGCTCTGCTCTTGGGGGGAGAGGTGGGTGAATCAGACAAGGTTTTCAGAGTGTAGCATTTTTGTCCAGGATTTTGGATAGATCCCTGTTCTCCAGAGGCAAGGGAGGGGACAAAGTGGGCTCTGCATGCACCTGGGTGCTGGCTGTGCCTGCCCCTCCAGCTTTGATGCTGCCCGTGCTTCTGGGCCAGCATGAAGCTCCTCCTGCCAGTGCTCCCCCTGTGCCTGTCAGCTGAGATGCTGCTCCCGGCTGTGTCCCCGTGCTGCTACCCTTGGAGAATCTCACCAGGGGTTTGCTGTTGTTGGGGCTCTGCCACTGGCTGCTGGCTGCCTGCGTCTGCACGGCAGACGTTGTCCCCAGATGCCAGCAAGGCTGTCAGTGCTAAAATTAGAGCGGTGGGTTGTGGGTCCCCAAAGGCCGATGATGGCACGTGCGTGGCCATGGGGCTGTGCGCTCCCCACTGCGGCAGTGCCGTGGGCAGGGCTGCTGCAGCCTGGAAGGGCCTGGCAGTTGCCTGTCCCCATGTCCTGGACTCTGCCGCCTCAGTGACACCTGGCACACTGATGGTCTGAATGAAATAAAACAGTTTGTGCCCTTATGCAACAGACTCATGGGCAGTTTGGGGGCTGAGAGGGAAGAGGACAAAGAGTTAAATTTTCTATCTGTTCTTTCTTGTCCTTGGTGTTGTCCTTTATGGGCAAAACCACAAGGATAATAGACAAGTACAATATGTGTGCGTCATTTTAGTATCATTATTTCTAATTCACAAAAAGTTTTAAAAAGTCAAGGATGACCTAGTAGCTGTGGTAAACTCCGTGTGATAAGCTTTCCAAGGGCCTTGTGTAGTGAAGGTCCCATGACTTTTGTGTTGATTGCAAATCCATTGGGTAAGTGTATAGCACTTTAACAAGAGGCCAGTCATTTCATGGAAACATAAGAATATTTGTAAAATATTTGGTTGTTGTGTTTTTTAAGTTATTGTCACTGAACCTGTGGTTCTGGCATCTCTGTATTTAAGACAATACCAATAAAAGCAAAACACCCAAAAGAGCGAATCTTTACACTTTGTCCACTGTTTAAATTAAAAGTAATTACCAAGAGTAAAGGTATTTTCACTTCATTATATGAGGACTGACTTTTCCAATTGAGGAATCGTGGGATTGTGAAGAAGATTCAGTTCAAGGATGAGCCCAGCTTGGAGTCTGTTAAGTAGTGTCTGTCATCTTCCCTTCTTCAGTCAAGCTGTATTAATCTGCCTGAAAGCTCATATTCCCAAGGGCCACCCAGTGCTTGCTATACTGTGGCAGTGACCTGAAGGAGAGTGTGTTACTTGTGTTATTTTGAAGAAAAGCTGAAACTAAATTTTTTGCCTAAGCAAAAACATCAGTGAAACCAGCAGTGGAGTGCTAGAAAATCCTAAGGCAAGAGGCACTTTTATCCATTGCCTCCAAGCTGGACGTGCCCATTTCTGTATGTGATCATGCTTGTCCAAAAGATCCATTACCCCTTTGTAGGTGCGTAGCTCATCTGGTAATAATGAGACATGGGTATTCAAGTTGGCCAAATTCATCCCTGAGGTCATTTCAGATGACTCCGGGAGAATTAAACCAAGACTGAATTTGCTCCTGAATCTTTGTGTTTGCAAATTAATTTCTGTGAAATCTATTTTTAATTATGCTGTACCTAATTATACCAGATTTACTATCACAAGGGAGAAATGCTCTAATGCCCAAAACACACAGTATTTTCTAATATCCAAAGCACAGTGAGTATGGCCATCCCCTTAGATTAATCTTACATTGATGCTGTGTGTGACATGTGGTGATGGATGTATGCCAAATGCACCAGTATGAGGACACAGGAGATCAGAAGGGACTTTTGGGGTTGGTGAGTGTGGTGTTGTGCCATAGTGAGCACTCCCACTTGACTGCCTTCTGAAATTTTGGCCCTTGCTGCTGATATTGTAAGGCAAATTATATTCTTGAATCTCATACCTTCCTTTCTATTGTAAATGTCTTCAAATTTAGTCTGTGTTCATATTTTCATCTCTTTCGGTTGCTGAACATTTTGCTTTTCCTGCCATATTATTGCCCAAGGCAAATGCTGCTGAGTCCTGGAGGAACACAAGTCTGTCGGTGTGAATCCTGGGTTCTGCTATCATGATGTCCCTTTCATCCTAATAGCAACATCTAACCTCATGATATATGCTGTGAATGTCATAGGCAGCCTTGCAAAATGAACCCTTCAGCTCCCACCTGGGAACCTGTGCTAATACATTACTTCGGAAGACCTATAGGAGCACAGTCAAGGGCACCTTAAGATTCCCAGTTGGTTGGTACATTTATAGAGAAACATATTTGGGGCAGTCTTGTCTTACAAAAGAGGTAATGAAACTCCTGTGACATGCAGCGTGCTGCTGTGCTGGCAGCTCTGTGCTCAGCACTTCTACCTGTGCTGGTGGGCAGGACATGGCCCTGCCCTGTGGGCTGCACCAGGCAAGGGGGAATGGCAGGGAGAAGAAATCCTGCTGCCTGAAGTGTGGGGCTTGGGAGCAGGTGAGGAACATGCTGCTCATGGCTGTGCTGAAGGCTTGTGATGCACAGCTCTGATCCAGAAAAACGTATGGAAGTATGATTGACTCTAAGCAATGGCTTTTTGTCATTCCTCGGGTTACTGAGCTGTTCAGCCAGGGTTTAACACTTGCTTACCTCTGCAGGAAGTTTTGCTTAACTGGTATTAAATTTATTCAGAATTTTTGTCTTGATGAGGAGGCCCAGGTCAAAATTTGGGTGGGGAAATCATACAGCTCCACTGTAGACTGGCAGGCCAGCCTGGTACTCAGAACTTTATCAAGCTGTATGGGAAGTGCTGTGAGTACTATGAAGCATATTGACAGTCCCAGATTTGTTAATACTGCAAGGACAGCAGGTTTTTTACCCAGTGTGACTGGGATGCTACCTGGACTGAATTGCACTGTAGAACATCCCAGTGCACTTTGCATTCTGCTTAGCCGAATATCCTGTGCCGTGGAGGGGAAAAAACAGTGGGGAGCCATTAGCGCCGGTTTGATGATGAAGCACCAGGCCTGTGGTTTCACAGGCAGCTTCCACTGACCTCGTGTTGGGCAGCTGCCAAAGGCTGATGCTGGCTCCCCATGCCCAGCTGCACGTCCCCTCCTGCCTCATGCAAGCCCCGGACAGGGATGCTCTGCGTCACCAGGTCATCCCAGGATGTCGCTGAGAAGCATCGCCCCTTTAGGCAGCCGCCTGCCATTGGATGGGCACAAAAGTGGAGGTCTTGCCCATTGTTAGTGGCAGGCTTTTAAACAGAACGTAGACTTTCCAGGTCCTAGGCTTTGGCTCCCTCCCTCCCCCACACTCCCAATTCTTGCCCTCTTTGCAATCACTGTTACAGGATTTCCCCGGTCTGAGGTCCCTAGCCAGCTCTGGTATCTTCTATGGCCAAAACCAGCCCTTTTATGCATTGAGGGAGTAAGTAGGAATGCTTTTATTTTTGTGATACCTCTTAATGCATTTTGCTTGAGGAAGTGTTTGTTAAAAGGGTCGAGTAGGGTTAGAGAAGATAAATTTGAGCCTCTGGGCATACTGTGGCTTGATGGGCATGAAGCTCTTTCTGTTTCTGCCTCTGTCAGAGACTTGCAGTGCCATTGTGTCAAAGGCTGGCACCAGCTAGGGCAGCACCATCAGGACTTGCTTTTCTCCTCCTTCTGGCAAGAAATTTGCTGGGAAACCATTTGTATTATTTAACTAATGATGACTAATGCTTGAGAGTGGGTACCTGAGCAATGTAGGAGTATGCCTGTCTGAGGTCTCAACACTTACCCTCTGGGTTTTCTGCCTAAGAACACAGCCTTCCCTAAAGAGATAAAAAAGCGAAAAAGTATTTTGCAGGAATCCTTTCATTCTCCTTTTTGAGAGTGAATCATCCTGAAAATGAGTTCTCTAAAAATTCTCATCTCAGTTTTTGTTGAGGTAAAACTGAATGATAAGTAGTTTTGGGGGAGAAACAGAGAAGTACTGGAGTCCCTTGTCTCTTCTGGGACATGACTCCTTTGTCTGTGTGTGTGTGTCTTTTGTCCCAGCTCTGGGTGATCTACAGCACGTTCCTCCTTCAGTCCCTTGTGTGTAGATGCAGGTGTAGGGACTAAGGATGTGTATCTCCATGACACTGAGGCAGTCAAAGGCCAGTCTTCACTCTTGACAGCAGCCAAGGATGGCTGGAGGACCCCTGGACTCTGAGGCTAAAGGGCAGATGGGCCTTTGCAAACATAACCCTGTGCAATCCCATCCTGGTTGTTGCAAGGGGAGCAGCAGCCCACGGTCTGGACACTGTGCATTGGGCAAAATCCAAACAACTCCTTGGAGCCTCGCATGCAGCTCAAGGTGATGGAGTAGCCTGACAAAGCACTCTGTGACATGTGCAGCTGGTTGGGCTGAGCTCACCAGGAATGAAGCTTTTGCCTCATGCATGATATTTTTGAGGATCATGTTATGTCTTGTGTATTGCTCTGCTTTGGCCTGAGTGTCCTGCTGTTGGATACTCATGAAGACTTGAAGGTCTGAGAAGTCTCAGAGGTCTCTGTTTAATTTAATGTTGGATTTTTTTATTATTCACCCAGTTGCAGTCTTACTCTTTTCTCCACACTGCCTTTCAGGACAGCACCTGCTTCCCTCCTAAGGAAGCCATTAGCTTGCATGCTCTGAACAAAAATGTTAGCTCAGCTGTAACAGATGGATGGATATGGGCATCATGTACCAACTTAATGAATAATATCTATCACCTAATTTCCCAAAAGTTGGCATGTAATGAAGTTGGTGCCATGATTATTACCTCTGTAAATCATGACTTTAAGATGATGACAATCCCTCCTGCCCCAAGGATACGGGACAGCCAGACAGTGATGGACATTTAATTGCTGTGTGAGAGAGGCAATGTGTTCGGGAGCATGCCATTGCCTCTAAATTATCTTCTGCAGCACAGACGCTGGAGGAGATTAGTGCACATTGGAGGGGAGGGAGCTGCTGGGTGCATGTGTGTGTTTGTTCCCTTGAGCCAGCTGGTGGAGGTGGTGTGAGCTGGCCAGTGTGGGCTGGAGGTGACTCCCAGGCTGGCCTTTTTGGTCTCTCCTCAGGACTAAAGAAGTAGGGGATGGAGAGGAGATTGCTCAGAACTGTGTAGAAATGTTTACATTGTTTTTACGATGAGTGTTTGTGGTGAATACCTTTGTGGACAGAGCACTTCGACCTCCCAAACACAACCTTGGCTTCAAGAGTGAAAGCTGCAAAACCTCTGCCCAAACCTCCTCGCACTGCAGGAAATCTCTATCCCTAATTTCTTCCTACCACAAACCACATCTGGCCATAAAGCAGAGCCAGTGACCATATTGTGGGCTCTCAGCTTGAACATGCAGCTGATTTCTAGCCAAGAGAGGCATCACTGCTTGCAGGACCTTCCCAGGCCTTCTTGTTCTTCATCAATTGATTATAAAATCATTACTCTGATGACCTTTTAAGGTGTCTTTCATTAAATCTTCTGCTATGACAGTTGATAGGGATGTGGATGAATCAGATATTGCAACTGACCCTTGGAAAGCAGGTACTGCCAGTCTGCCTATACTGCTGATTAAAGCTGCTCTGTTTTGCTGTTGCCCTCCCTGCTTGGGTACTTCTATGTGTTTGTTTAATTTCTCTTTTCTTTTTAATTCTGCCCCCATCTCATGGTGTGTGGGTCACGTGGTTATTGCTGGCTGGATGTGGGGCAGAGCAGTGTACACCCTAATGCTGTGATCCCCTCCTCCACTGCAGTGCTTCTGAGCCATGTGATGAGCAGAGGTGAAAATGGCCTGAAAACTGTGACAGTGGCTGCTTTGGGTCAGACTTAAGATCCCCCTGGCCTGATGTCCTGTCTCCAGTAGTGCTCAGGGGAATTAGAACTAGGGCAATGTGATGACCACATACGATGATGCATTTCCCTACAATACTCTCCCAGCCACCAGAGGTTTGCAGCTCAAGGACTTCCCAAGTCAGGAGTGTTACTTTGGGTTTGGTGGCCTCTATGCAGCCACCACTAGCAGTATCACAGCTGCTCCCAATTCGTGCAGCTCAGGCCTGAAACCCAGATGCTTGCTTGGTTTGCAGGGAAATGGCTGTAAAATCAGCAATACTGTGAATGTCTGGATGATGTGAGCCATAGGTCATTTCCAAAGCCACGGAGTGCTCTGAGCTGCATGGGATGGGACTGCTCAGCCATGTGCCAGTGTCTGTGTGTTTCAGGGGGAGCCACTGAGGTGCTGGACGAGGAGACTCACGGTGCTAATGGACTGTGTCTTGTGCAGGGGCGTGGCAGGCCTGAATTAGCCTCTCCTCCTTCTCTCATGCTGGCTTGCACAGCAGTGACCAGTGGCACCCCAAATGGCTCAACTTCCACAGTGTTGGCCAGTGTGACCCTCATGTGACCCTGTCTTGCAGGGCACCCAGCTGCAAGTGTGGGCAGGTTCTGCAAAAGGAAGGTGAGGGTGCGAGCAGCCTGCAGAGGCGCAGAGCCAGAGAGGGCGCATGCAAATACCGTGGTTCTGAGAGCAGATATTCTCAGGCATTTACAGCCAAAAGATGCCCTGGAGCATTTCCTCAGTTTCCTTTCTTCCCCCAAGTAAGCAAACACCATCCTGCCAATGCTTTGTGGTGTCGGGTGTTCCCATACTTGCTGGAAAGTTACTATCTGCTAAAGCAACGCTGGCCATGCTGATTGATCTCCCAAAGTAACACCGGTTTCTTCTCTTTAACTCTCAGTGGTGAATTGGCTGCAGTTGGTCTGAGATTGTGTTGAGCCTTTTTGTCACTAAAGACATTGTGGTGCTTATGGCATTAGTGGTTATATAAGCTGGCTGTCTCCACGGGGCTTTGCTCTGGCATGATGCTCCTTTAGTGTAAAGGAAGAGCCATCCTCGGAACAGGGGTACGTGAAAAAAAAATACACATATGTAGTTGACTTATTTGAACTTAACACACCCCGCAGGAAAATCCGGATTTTGGAGTTTTCATGTGTTCTCTCTAGCTCCACAGATTAGAAGGGGACCGTGGGAAAGCTGCCAGGGCTTGGAGATCAATCCAGCCTTTGTAAATCCTTTCATCTGACTGGCGGCTTCATACAATTGAGTATTACCCACTTTATTATTGTTGGTTGATTAAATTCCTGTTGGTCAACACAAATAGTGCTGTGCAGGCTGTGTGTTCATGGGATGGAGATTGGCATTGCAAAGCACTTCCTAGAGAAAGGCAGGGGCAACCTGTCATTTAAAACCACATTCAGAGACTGTTTGGCAGTGATGGGGAGCAGGGGGAAAGAACAAATCCCTCTATGCAAGCAACTTCCCAGGAATTTCTCACATGCCTTCGGAGGTTCAGTCGGCAGTGAGGGAGTGTGAGGGTTGGGTCTCCACTTTTCTGACAGCGGGAGCAAGCAGCCTCAGCAGGAACGCGCTCTCCAAGCCCCTGTGTCTGCAAGGTGGGGGTGGCATGGTATGGGGTGACTCCAGCCTGTACAACCAGGATTAATGGGATGAAATTAGGTGAAGGAGAAAGTTGTCAGGAAATGTTTCCTCAAGGTGAAAGCTATTAGGCTGCGGCACAGTTTCTCAAGGGAAGCAATAGGCACTTACCTACTTGGGTCGTCTTTAAACGACAACATGAGAAAAATCTGGCTTTGGGGAGGAGATGGATGTCATCAGTGACTTCGGGAGCTCCGAGGAGATATGACGTCTCCCCAAGGACAGTGCATTTCTGGGAGGGATGGAGGGGACTGCAGGGTCTTCAGCTGAGGTTCAGGCTCTAGGGAGCTGTGGGCTGCTGCCTTCTAAAGCAGGATGTTACCAGTAAGCTGGCAGCTGGGATGTGTCCTGGTGTGAGTCAGGGCTCAGGTTCGTCCTGAAACAGCACCCCCTAATTTTCTTGGCCTTTCAAAATGCTGTTTCTATGTAATGTCTGGCTTGTAAGAAGGAGGGCATAGAACACATTTCTTAAGAGTGGGAGTAACTGGCAAACAAAACAATTTGGGGACCTCTGTGCTAGATGACCTGAAACATCTTTATGCTTTTATAAATGGTGTTACTTTGACCATCTGTGTATTTTACTTCACTATCCTTGTGCCTGAACCAAAGAAACACCCTTTATCTCTGGGTAAAAATTTGTTTCCCTTCTCTGTGCAGTGTACACCCCTAGAAAATGAACCCACCTGGTTATGTGGGGGGTGGATGGGAGGATATCAGCAGCTTTAAGGGGCCTGTGCTTAGTAGTCTTTTTCTTTGTCTATGGGTGCAACAAATAGCTATTCTGTGGAAATAAGATCATCTTCTCTCCCTCTACTAGTTCTCAGATAGTCCTGAGATGTGGACACAGAGGAGCCCCAGGTGACTCTGCAGTGAGCAGGCAGGAAAAGCCTGGAGCAACACATGGTTGAGGATGAAGATGTTCATCACAGGGTCCCTTTCCACCTTCCTTCCCTTTGCCCCAGCTCTGCCATGGTTCCAGAACCTACTCACGACTGTGACACAAGGGAGCAAACAGGGGTTGGCACTGCTGAGAGCCTGCTCTTCAAGCCTGAAACATGCATGTGAAAGCCAGCATGCAGAGGTGGCTCCTACGGGCCCCTGTGCGCTGCTGGAGCAGTGAGGCCGAGAGTGAGCCATGAAGGCAGCTTTGTAGCCTAGAGAAGCACATGTCAACCTGCCTGGCAGGGAGCTGTCAGCGGCCAGTCCAAAGGGCTTGAGTAAGAGGCAATAAAGTGGTTAATAAATAACAGGGGAAGCTGTCTGCATTGCATAGCTTTAGTTCCTGCATGTAACCTCAGAGAAACATGGCAAAGGTTCGCACAGCCCTTTGCAAAGCTGTGTGAGCACTTGTTTGGCTTGGGGGGATCAGAAAGTCTCCAATTGCCTGCACTCTGAATCATTGTGGGATTGATTTTATTATCCCCAGGGGCCAAATGCTTGGGCTCTCCTTGGCTACCCCAAGCAAGGTGATGGTGCAGCTCCCTGTTCTGCTGTGATCACCAGGGACTTTTCCTGTGGGCTGCTGCCAGGCCACCTTCCCTCACAGTAGGGGCTGCTCAGCATCCCCTGAAAGGGGTCACTTCTGGCACAGACCAGCTTTGTAGAGCGCTTCCCTAAAGCTCCTGGCTCAGGGTAGTAGCATGGACAAGAGTGAGGTACAATTATTAGGGAAACTTACCTGGGAATGGACTTGCTGTTTCTAAACGATACCTTCTATCATTATTGTAGTAGCACTGTACTATTAACTTGTTTTAAAGCAGGTTTTGTTCCCTTGTCTCATTGTTTCAATCCAGCCCAGTGATACACTGTAATCTGTGCCTCCACCTTGTTTCTACTCCCTTCAGACACTGTGCATTAGGAAATTCTTAGGTATGTATTGTCTGGCCTTTCTTTCCAGGCATTAATTGTACGTTTGCTGTATTCAGATTCTAAGCCATACCTTGTGTCACTTGCGTAGGTATCTGGAGTCCCTGTTCTGTTCATTTCTGGGTTATAACATATTTTTGGTTGGCCTACTGCTGTTCCCAGCCGGTCCTGACAAAGCCCATGCTGGTTTGGCATAGCCAACACATTCCACTTGACAGCCCTTCTCCTGTTTAATTTCCTCTTGCTGGCTCCTGTGGGAGGGCAGCGGGTGCAGGCAGGAAAGGGCCGCAGGTAGGAGCAGGGGCATTGCTGTTTTCCAAAACGAGAATTTCCCTCCACCCTCAGGTAAGAACATGGGCAACTCTCTCTGCTCTGCTTGTGTTATTCGATGGCAGAAAGGATCTCCTCTGTGACAGAGTTGTTTATGGTTTTGTGGTTGAATTTTTTCTCAGGTGAAAGCTGGCAGGGATTGGATCCATGCCATCCTCCAGCTTGACACTGAAGTATAGTGAATTAAGTGTACATACTTTGACATTTTTTATGTGCGGCTGTTTCTCCTGTCTGTGCTGACTCCCTAAAGATGTTTAGGAAGAAACATACCTTCATCTCATGATCTCACACTGCCATTGGATTATGTTTATCAAAAGCCAGTTAAATTAGTAGGCAACTGCAGCACATAATGTTTAACTACAGGAGAGTGTGAGGCTGAGGGGTTTCTGCTGCTGAATGGAAAGGAGGAACTGGGCGGGGGAAGAGAAAATAAATACCTCATAAAACCCTGAAGTCACAGGGGAGTGGGTAGAGGGGAACAGAGTTTTCTTCTCTGGACTGCAGCAGAGCATTGCCTCCCAAAACGCTAGGTCTCTGGGAAAGTCCAGCACATTAAATCGGCTAACTGCAAAAGACACAGAGATCCAAAACTGAACTATAGATGAACACTGGGACCTTCACAGGTGCCCATCCTTCCTGCTGGGAATCACTGACTCTACAACTGCAGTTATTTTTGGCAAATTGGACCATGTGTGGGGTTTCTGCCTGCAGTTTAGCAAAGCTCTGTATCCCTGGCCATAGAAATTTGTGTCTTTGACACATACACATACAATCCCCAACTCCAGAAGAGCTTAGCGTGCAGGGATTTATATGTTTCCTGATGATTGCCTTAAGCCATGGACTTGCAGCTATTTTAGGCTTTCACCCCTTTTCTCTCTGAGGGTCTGACCAGAAATTTCATCCTGAGCTAAAAATTGCATGAAACTGAGTGTGTGGGATAAAAATATGCTCTTTCGATAAAGCAGTGTTTTCCTACCAAAAATTGCTTTACCTAAAACTTCCTAACCAACCCTCATGCCAAGTAGTGGGGCAAGAGTGGGTGACACTGTGAAACCAGGCATCTTCCTTGCCACTTGGCCAAGAGCCCTTCCTTTCCAGCCCCGGTGTGGGAATGAGGTTTGTTGCCATCCTGTGCATCAATGCCATTTATAACTGGGTAAATGCTTTTTGCTGGAAAAAGCATTAGCACCTTTGCTACCTTGCACTTTTTTAGGCCCAGGGAGAGAGATGGAGGCAGACAGTGCTGAGGTTAAAGAGGAGATGTAGGGCAGCCTGTGCAGTGTGGGAGGGGATAATGAATTCATGGGCACATGGAGACCATTCAGCAAGCTTTGGGCTCCGGTGGGCCCCTGGGTGGAAGAACTTTGATCTGACTCCAGCCTTTTCCCAACGAGGCATTGCCTTTGAATGCGTTCCTGCTCCCAGCCTTGCCGTGCGCAGCAGACAAAGACGAGGGGAGCAGGGAAGAATAAGGGGGGCTGTTTACCCTCATCAGGAATGGTCGAGTGGCCCGAGTCAATACAGCCTATTTTTCATTAACCTAATCATTAGTTTTTTCTCACTGCCAATTAAATTTTCCTGTCAGCACTCACAAGGGCATCATTTGCATCTATGAGATACATATATATTTTTAATATGGAGCTTCCTGGATATGGTGGGGTTATTTGAGGAGTGGAAATGAAAGTTTAATTTCTATCTGGATGGAAGAGGGTTTTTGAGTTTTAATTATCAAGCAGCTTGGATTCTTGACGGTTGAGGACTGCATTGGAAAGGCTCGTTTCCATTGTGTGGAGTGGATAATTATTCAGCCCTCTCCCAGGCTCACTGCATTTATTGTCCAGAAGAATCTTCCCAAGCAAAAAGGGGGAGCAGATTTACAACCCAAAATGCATTTCTAGAGCCTGCAACAGTTTCAGCTTGATGTTTGCAAAGGAAGACTTTTGCAACTATTTAAGATTTTATTTACCCTTTTAACAAAAAAACCCCCTATCAATTAATCTGGTAATCTGCCTTTCCCCCTCACAGGTTGCTTAGGAAATAGTTTTGTAAACTCAAGAGAGCCCTTCTGCAGCTGGACTGCTTTGTGCTATCAGTTTCTAAGCAGGATTCCTTCAAAGGCAGTGGGAATTTCTGCATAAAACCTACTGGCCCATTTGTATGTACAGTGTCGAATAGAAGATTTACAGCCATCTGAAACTTGGCAGTGCGTCTTACCTAGGATGTAATGTTAGTCTATCCAGGAGAATGTGTTAAAGAATTCAAACAAACCTAAAATGTCAAAGCAAAGCTCATTTACAACTGTTCTCTTTCACAAACCTTTGGATTAACCTCGTGTCTTTCTCACTGGGTTTTGAACCATCGATGATTAGAAGTATACCATGAAAATGGAGACATTTCAGCAAAGGTCCTGTCAAATCTGGTGAAGCTTTTGGAACTGCAACAACCCCACCAAATCCTCCAAGGGTGGGATCAAATCTATATGTGTTTGGGTGGGTTCAGATTTGGGGACAAACATCCTGTGCAACTTTGATTAGTGTGAGGAGATGAAAGAGGAAAATGCTTCTTGTGGATGCTCACTGTTTCTCCTTGCTGAGAAGTGGAGCAGCAATAGTGAAACTGGGGACCAGGGAGAAGATTCTGGAAACATTTGCACTCCTTTCAGTGGATTTGTAAGAGATAATTTAACAGGGCAGCTGTGCATGTAAACACAGATAGGCCTTGTTTTCAGAGCTTTCTGACTGTGACAGGGTGGCAAAGGACTCTGAACCCAGCCTGACTTTCATTTGCAACTCTTTTTGGTTTAACTAGCGTGAACCCAAGAGTTTTTGGTCTTCTGATAGCTACCTTCCAGTCTCAAAAGACGATGTGGTTGTTTTGGGGAAGTTAGCAACTTATTATGGAGGTTTCTGGACTATTAAAATAGCTTAAAACAACCCAGTCTCCATTCCCTCATCCTCAGTTTTCAAATCAGCACTTTCACTTGTGCTGCCCAAAGACTCAGACATGGACTCAGCTGTCTCTGTAGCCTTCTCCAGCCCTTTCCTCTGTGCCTACGAGTCCTGACCACAGTTGGCCTGTCAGTGCTTCTGAGGCTGTTTCCTAACCCATGTGGTTTCCTGGCATTCTCCAGCTTGCCTGCATACACTGAGCATCCTCTTTTTTAAGCTCTTTCAGCTAGAGACCATATGTTGTTACTATAGTCATACCAAGCCTCGTACATGTGGGCCTTCTGTGATTTAGGACTGTGAATTTATGTGGAAAAGCTGGATAACTCTTAAAGATAAAAACCCTCTTTTTTTTTTTTTTTTTTATTTTGTGGGGAAGTACTAACTTTTGAAATCTCTGCCTATATTTTACACAGCCATCTGTTTTTAATATAACCTTTTTATTGCAAACATCCCAGTAAGTGTCAGAGAGCCCTACCCCAGCACTTCTTTACTCCACAGTCCTTCCAGCCCTGTTTCCTTCTTGGCCAGCCACCCTGCAATTAGGTGAGACTTTCTGCAGGTGAGGGAAAACCAAAAGACATGGATGGTTTCAGAGTGCTGAATCTGACATGACAACAGAGGTTGCTTAGTGATTTAATTTTTTTACTTTCAAATGACTTGTGCTGTTTGCTTTCTGGAATTAAAGTGAAACATCCACAGATTTTTCTCATGTGGTATTGTGCAAGGTAGACATGGAAAACAGGATTGAAGGGCTCTCAGTTTCACGTAACCAATCCCTTTGCCCCAAGTCAGACTCGGCTGTACCTAAACTGCTCCTGACAGATGTTTGTCTAACCTGCTTGTGAAAGTCATCATCATGGCAATTCCACTGCCTCCCAAGGCAAACTCTTCTAGCCCTTAAATATTTCTGTTATTAGAGACATTGCTCTTTCTAGGTGAAGATGGAGAACAATTTATTCACTTTTTCTGTTTTTAACAATAATTTATATATTTAAATCCATTACTGCATCTATGTTTGGTCTTTTCTTCCCCAGGCTAAGCAAGCTGGATTCCTTCAAGTGCTCATTCTAGGTTATACTTTCCATGCTCTGGTCCTCCTTATTTCTCCCCTGAATTCTTTCTGACTAGCCCGCATGAGTCTTGAGGCGTGATGCCTAAAACTGGACACAGATCCCTATTCAAGATCTTTAATAGCACTGGTGAAGTAGGATTATTTCCCTTGTTTACATACAGGCCTCTTGTTTCTGCATCATGATATGATCTCAGATATTGTTTTCAGGCTAACAACTGGTTCATACAGAGTTTACAAATCGCAATGGTCTCCAAGATCGTTTTTCACAGGACTGCTGTATGCTGAATGTGGAATCAAAGGACACTGCCACAAAAGTTTGGGTTGACCTTGGCAGAGGCTATGAGCGTGGCATGCTGACAGTGGGATGGACTGAGCCTTTGGTTGATGCTATAGAGACAGGGACAGCAGCTACCACAACAGTATCCAAAGTCAGACAGGAAGGGTTGGGTTTTGGCAATGGGAGAGAGGAATTAAGTATTTAGATTGATACAAATAGAAAAGAGTACAGCCTGTTCCATCAGTTTCAGGGAATTTCCCCTGGGACTGTACTCTCTTGCTGACTTCTAGAGGCTGTAGTGTTCATCAGTGTGCCTAAAAGGAGGTTGTGGGCCACTCTTGCTGAAAAATCCACACTATCCCAAATGTTGAGTCCTTCATAACTGGTGAAAAGATGCTAATCGGCTTTGGGGCTTTTTTTGACCTGGTCACGTGATCATGCTATCAAGATTAAAGCAGCACGAGGAAGGAAAAGAGGCTTAAACAGCTGAGGGTGCCTGGCAGGTCATTTCAACCTTTTCGTAATCATTAAAGCTGCAGAATCCCATTAGCTGTGAGTGACTTGCAGCTTTACTCCCCGAACAAGCACTGGTGACACAACTTTCTGTTCACCTCCGTTTTCCCCCGCAGGAGAGTCCAACCCAGCTGGTTGCTAGGACCTGAACATTGAGCGTCTGCCCATTCCTTCACATGGATCGAGGAGTTCTTTGTACCAAGGAGAAACAATCCATGGGTCTATCAAAAGCAGAGGATTTATCTCTCCATTTCTATAATTAGACTCTCATGGAAGGTCCTGCTCAGGCTATACTGTGGTAGATCAGCCCTTGTCCATCTGTGACAATAGTAGAGAGGTACAGGATAAGGAAGATTATGACGATTTCCTAAGTCACTGCTTTGGCACTAGTCAGTGGGCTATGGCTTTACTCTGCTGGGATTGGAGACAGCAGAAGATCCTGACTGCTACAGTGCAGCTCTGACATGGGAAGCAAAGCTTTTTGAATTAACTGTGTTAACTAAGGCATGAGGCCCTCAAAGAGCATCCAGTTTGTTGGTGTTACTCATCTTTTCCTCTCTTGAAAGTTTTTATGAGTGCAGCATCACATCCAGTAGTCAGTCTGACTTTCCCCTGTCTTTCCTCCAACTTCTGTATCTTCTTGGTCTCCCTTCATGTCAGCTAGTAAGCTCTGGTATAGAAATACTTGCCCCACAGTGTCTGGAAGACAGGATCACTCTGATTCACTTGAAATCTGAACATTGTCCTACTTTCTTTGTAATTGTCCTTTCTGCATTCAGGCAGAAATCATTGAGTACATCTAGTGGTTGCACAGCAAACGGCTTCTTAAAGAGGCCAGGGAAACCCTGAATTTTGCCTGGTGTCACTGAACTGTGGTGGGTGTTGCAGGTATTGCAGCACCTGGGGTTGATCTGGAGAGCACCTACTTCCTCAGACAGGGCAGGCTTCCATGTGTGGGGAGCGGGAGCACTGCAGGGGATGTAAATCAGCTTTTCTCTGTTACGTGTACACCAGTCAAGACTGTCTGTCTGTGCGTGTCTTGGACATTTATATTTCTATTGCTATGTTTTCTTATTTCATCTAATTACAGTCTATTCACTCTTGACTGAAAGCTTAGTCTGAGGCTGAACCATCAGAAACTCACACTGATTTTTCTCGGGGTGATACCCACAGTCAGGTGTTGAACACAACTTGTAAAGCAAACACTTTTTTTCCTTGATTGTTCCTTCAAAATTTCTGGGAAAATAGCAGGAAAGATCTCCCCAGGAAACCTGGACAACCAGCAATGACTAGTAACCAGGGCTGAGGCAGTCTGTCACGCAGGCAGCACATCTGAGCAGCCTGGTGAAGGTGCTGTCCTCTGCATGCGGGCTTACAGGAGGGCTGCGGAGAGCCCTGGAGAGCCAGAGCAGCACCGTGGTCCTTGGCCACTCCCAGCAGCAGAAGAGCAGCTACCTGTTGTGCCCTCAGGAGGGGGAAAGTGTGGTTTCAGATGACAAGATCGGGAGGTGTTTTACCGCCTTCCTGTTAGGCAGGTTTCGTGGGCCGTGTGGGTTAGACATCCTCTGGTGCAAATGTTCTCCGGTGGTGCCTACTGTTCCATGCTGCGATAGAGGGACAGCCCCCACAAAGATTGTCATGTACACATCACACTGGCAAGGAAGGGGAAACTGGCGGCCGCTGTGCTGCAATGCATGGGTACACACACACTCCTCCTCCCCTATCAGCCACCTCCTAGTGAAATCCTGATATCGGGAGCTCCTGAGCTGTTGACAGTCAATGTGGGCAGTGTTTTGCTGTGCGTGGAGATGATGTCATGGCTGGAAGTCACAGCAGTGAGCTGTAACAACCAGAGTCAGGAGAGACCTTACCAGACTCTTGCAGACCAGCTTGAGGCTGCTAAGCACCCAAACAGGTCTAATGAACTGAAACTGAGTCGGGAACATACAGTCTTGAAAATCTTCAGTGCTCGTAGTTGGAGGCTTCTGTGAAATGTTAATTAAATAGCTGCAGTGGCATATGTTTCATCCTGTCAGAGCAGCACGCCGCAGCAGCACAGCCATGTTGCCAGTTCAGAGCCACTGTCTTGTTAGAGTTAAAATGTGTATTAGCCTGAGACCATATCTTTGTTATTTGTGATTGGACTGGTTACACACTTCTCTGTTGTTTTGACTAGTGTTTGAATACCTAAGCTCTGCCTGAGCTGTCACCTGCACCTTGAAAATGAGGCCTGATCCTACCAGTCTTATTCAGACAGATGCTATCATGGGTGGCTTTGGATGCTACAGATGGGCCTTTTATTTATTTAGTGTAGAATAAGGCAGTGTCTGTTCAGTAGATGTGCTGGACTTCAGCACCTCAGCTATGGAAATATTTAAGATTTGGCCTTAGTTCTATTTCTGTAAGTGCATCCTGCCACGTTTTAAACACTGGCTGGCAGAGTGCAGAGGAAACTTTGCCCTACACGACCCACAGTGAATGAGGTGGTGGGACAAGAGGTAGAGCAGGTTAGTATGGTGTGCTTCCTGAATATATTGCAGAGGTACAAAACTCTGGGAGCTTCTGTTTACCATAGACCTTGCTGTTGCATATTCTCTTACCACATCCCAAGGGAGACCCCAAATTGTGCCTAAACTGCTACTGGAATGGCATGGGACTCAGGATTAGCAGAGTATGGTATTTTGGACATGATGATCATGAAGANAGCCAGCCGCACCCATCTCAGGATCACCTCTTTGTCCCATCCTAATCACCCCCCATTATGACTTTTCCAGTAACTAATCACTGGCCCATTATGGCTTTCCAGTAACTAATCACTGGCCCATTATGGCTTTCCAGTAACTAATCACTGGCCCATTATCACCCCTCCACCAACTTGAATGGGGAAAAATTCCAACACAGAGAGCTAAACAAAAAAGTATCCCAAACCCTGACACAGAGGTCAGGCTTAGATTAGATATAAGGAAAGAAGTTTTTACAATGAGAGTGGTAAAACACTGTCACAGGTTGCCCAGAGAGGTGGTAGATACCCTGTCCCTGGAAACATTCAAGGGCAGGTGGATGGGCTCTGAGCAACCTTGTGTGGTTGAAGATGTCCCTGCTTGCTGCAGGGGCTGTACTAGATGACTGTTGGATGTCCCTTCTCACCCAGGTTATTCTGAGGTTCTATGCCAAGGCAAACCAAGGAGCATTCCCTGAAAGCCCTGATGGTCCCATAGCACAGGGCAGCACCTGTGAAACTAAAATAACTCAGCACTGGCTTTGTGGTAGCCCTGCTCACATTTGAGCCACTGATTTAAGCCTATTGTGAAAACTTGCCTTGCATACCAGTCTGAAACAGAACATTGGGAATGGGGTTTGCTGGTAAGAGCAGAGAGATGGGGGCTGCCTAGGAAAAAGCAAGAGTGGTGTTTGTCCATCTCTCCCAGTAGTTTTCTTTAATGACGATATTTAAGATATGTGAGTTTCATCTGCTTTTCAACTGCTCTGAAAGCATGCTGTTGCTTTAATAAATCAGCTTCTTTATAAGATATAACCACTGACCATTTTTCAGCCTGTTTGTCTGTGTCAAGAAGCAAGACCAGTAGAGCAATACAAACCTGAAATATGGTGGTGAAGAGCAGAGATGTGATAATGAAACTGCCAACAAACAGCAAAGTGTTTTATTGAGCACAGGTGAAGGCCTTCTTATGAGATGATATTTGATGGAAGGAGAGGAAATGTCAGCATTCTATCATGCAAAGAAGGCAGCTGGCAGCAAGGTGCGAATCTGGCAGAGCATCATTCCCTTGTGTGCCTTTCCTCCTTGGTTTGGGAGAATCCCTTTAGGGATGCTGCTTTTTATGAGGACAGGAAGAGCCTTGTTTGCAGGACAGTGACAAAATATGGCTATGCTTCACTGCCTTAAATTATGCTTAGTTGAAGTAGCTCCTGGGGAAAAAACACAGTGGGAGGCAGTGGGTGTCCAGCCTCGCTCCTGGGTATGTGGGGCACCTCCTAGGTACATGTGGGGACAGAGCTGGAGTGGGGCACCATGGCCCTGACCTGCCAGCCAGCACTCTAGCTGGACACTGTGTAACCCCTGCTTTGTAGCAAAAAGGCAAATCAAAAAGACAAATCAAACCTCAGTGGGGTGCCGTGGAAGGGGACTAAAGCACCTCTTGGTTCAAGTCTGCTCTTGCCATGTTGTTTGGTATTGCCCAGGCTGGGTGTAAGGCCTGCCCTGCTGTGAATGAGTCCCATCAAAGGATTCTTGACAATTTTCTCATCTCACAGACATCTACATTAACCTTTTGTTGCATCTCTAGTATGATCTGCCCTAAGTAAAAGGCAGTTGTTTCCCTTATATTCATTTAGGTGCTAATGACTCATTATGAAAAGGTCTTAAATAAAAGTGTCTTGAACCCAACCTCGTAGTTACGACACAAACCTCTGCTCTGCATGCTTGTAGTTGAAGAAGTGGTGTACAAGGAAACAAAACAATTTATTTTGCTACTGTCAAAATAAATGTGTAATTTATCATATTTACCCCTCTGACAAATTCCGTTGAAATCTCAGATGAGAATCAGAAAGGCTCCAAGTGTCTTTTAAAATTACACTGTTCTGTGCTCTGTGGGCTACAAGATTGTTTTGTTTGTTAAAACAATTTCTAATTTATGTTTTTACAAAGCTTGAGGAGCCAGGCAGTTCTCTGCTCTCTGAGAGACCATTGAGTTAAAACAAGGTAGAGTGATTTGTCTTGCCTCCATTTAGCTGTAATGAGTATTAAGTGGTTTATCTATGTGGAGAAAAGTTACTCAGCTAGATTACATCCAAGGTGAATTACACCCCATTCCAGATGGAGTATGTTTTTTAGAACAGTAAATCTTGAGGAGGGTGGATAATAACAGTAATGCTCCTTCCTGAGCTGGAATGCAACTCTTCTACCTCTTGTGGAGATAATGTGGGGAGCTACATCCAATTAGTTTTTCCAAGGCTTTGTAAAGAAACAGGACTTCAGGTTTTACAGCTCTATGAACAATTTAGCTTGTAGCATTTACCCTGTGCAAGTGAGCAATGGCTGATGGTGTTTATAGTTTCCCCCATTTGGCCGCTCTGGGTAGCAGCCTGGCAGGGCACATTGCTGCCTCTCTCCCTGACTTCCTCTGCTGTGTGAGGGCTGCCACAGGGAGGGTGCTGAGCGGGATGTGAAATGTTTTGATGGGAAAATCCTTCCCTCTGGAGTCATCTGGTCCACGAAGGCACCCACTGCTCATGCAGCTGATGCTCGTGGCCCCGGGGGGTAACTGGAGGAAGATGTTGGCCCTGATGGCATCCCAGACAGCACTGAGTGCCAGAGAAAAGAGTGCCAGGAAGCTTATCCTTGACCATGTGTCCTTGACCACCATACTTGTCTGGTCACCAGCAGGGCACTAGCAGGTGTGAGTGGACTCAAAATCAATGCCATGTGGTGTGGCTGGGTGGGTGCGCTGGGAGCTGTGGCTGGGGCTGCTTGTGCCACTGAGGAGAGTACTTTTGGGCTGGTGAAGATGGAGCATTGCTCACAGTTGGCAGCAGGCTTTGACACAGCAGTGAGGACCATTTGTTTGATTTCTAATGAAAAGGGATGAGGGGGTCTGATCAGTCAGTGATCCAGCTCTGCTGCCTCTCCTGGTTGGGTCAGCAGGGCCATCCTTGTCTCTGGCCTCTGGGGGAGGCAGGAGTGGAGGGAAACTCACTGATAAGAGGAAGGTCAGAGGCAGAAAAATGTGGGGAATGTGTTTCTTGATCTAACATGGGTGAGACCTAGCCTGGGGTTTCACTGCTTAACCTGGCAGTGTTACTGCCTGCTATTTTGAGAGTTATGAGATTTTTTCAAACTGAGATCAAAATGCAAACGGCTCATCTTGCACCTGCCTCAACACAGGCAGGTCCAGAAGATGGAGGTGATTCATCCCTGAGGGTGCAGCAAGGATTGGGATGGCTCTGAGCACTGTTTCTCAGCCTTTGCCTGAGATGGAGCATCTTCTGCTGACAAAACAGCTCATTTGTTGTTTCTTCTTATTTTTTTTTTCCTACATATATTTTATGTTGCCATAGGGTGTTTTCTGGCTGAGGTCAGACATCAAACATGGTTTGGGGTTGAACAGCGGTGTCTGAAGAGTTCCAGCAGCTCTCAGATCAGGCTTTCAGGACTGGTAGTAGTTGTGGTGTGCATTGGCTCACAAGGATGCAAGGCTTGCCTTCCCAAGGAGTACCCTATTTTTGGTAAGGGGTATGAAACCACAGACAAAAAATAATTCTCTATTGCCATTTCTTTGGCAGTCATGGTCTATTCTTTTCATCAACCAGTCAGTCCTAGTAGCATTCAGGGCCTGAACACAACAGTTTCTGCATCACCATTCTTCTGCTTAACCTGAATTTCCTGTAGCCGCTAGTACTATGAGGGCACCTGGAATGCAGGTGGGAAGGATGTCTTATCTGACCAGCTCTACCAATGGAAGCTGCTTTATTCAGCACACAAGTGGCAGTGGTGTAGTCTCTGGTTTCTTTGTACAGAGATGGAGATTGGTTTTGGAACTGTTTAGCCAAATGGGTATTATTGTACTGGATTTAGGGGCAAGGTAAAGTATGATGGCCTGAGGCACAGAGGAGGTCATATCAAAGGATCCATGGTTCTCCTGGCTTTGTATTTAACAGTCTCAAACTCCACTTGCACCCTGCTGGAGGACTGGTTCATTACTAATTCAGCAAGTTCTTTAAGCTGGTCTGGAAATCTTGCTGACTTCTTGCTGATCTACTGCAGCGTTCTACTTGCCACCTTTAGACATGCGTGACTAGTGCTGTGGTGCATGAGGCCTGCACGGGGAAGATGCTTTAGATTAATTCTATAACCTGCTTGGTTTGCTCTCTTCTCCTCTGAGCTGGAGACTCCCCCCATATTAGGGTGGTTGTTGGGCTGAGTCTGTGGTCCCTGCAGCTCAAGCTGATGTTGCTGTGAACCCTGTCACCACTTAAGCTGTTCACTGAACTTACATAGCTCCCTACAGTGTCTTCTTAACCTTTCTCATGAGGACTTGTTTGGATTTCCTGGGTTTGGACAAAGCATAATCCACACAAAAAACTGAGCATTTTTCCTCTGAGAGTGTGCTTTAGATGGGCAATTGACTCGGATCCATCCTGCTGTTCCTTTATGTGTGGTTTGGCACTGGTCTAGGGTAGCACTTTTTTGAGCATATTCCAGTTCTTCTCTTGAGTGGCCAAAGCAGTCTCAGTGATTAGCTGTAGCCTCCCTGCTAGCTCCTCTGCTGAGCTGCCCCCAGAGTGGCCAGGAAGAGCATTCAGGCTTAGTGCCGAGTGTGTTTAGCAGCCACTGGCAGAGGGAGAAGCTGTTTAGCACAGAGCCAGCCTAAACCTCACACACGTGCGTCGGTGAGTGTTTGTGTGCCAGAGCTGCAGCCAGGGGTGCCTGCTGGCCATGGGGGGGGCTCATCCCAAAAGGTGCTGGCCATTGGCAGCACACACACACCAACACCGGGGCCCTTGTGTTAACACCCTGTTCCTTGCCAATTCACGCTCAGCAAGCTGCCCTGGGGTTAAACAGTGGCTTCTGCAGTCATGCCATGATAAAGGAGATGAGGGAAATTATGATTTTGCACTTTGCAGAGCCCCTTTAGAAGCGTGGAAAATGTTTGGAGTTTTTCATATACTTATGTTGCAAAACTTTTCCTCCTGCTGTAACAGCGCATGGCCTCTGCTACTCAAATTACAAATTTTGCAAAGATCCAAGTATGGGAGGAACTCACCAAGCTATAGTGAAAATGGAGAAAAGATTTTCCCAGGTTCTTTTATTTTCTTCCCTGTGAAATTTTCAAATGTGTTTCTTCAAAGCATGATTCAAACAAAAGCCAGATGCTTTGGAGAGCAGTAAGCCACCCACAGAGCTCTCCAGCAACTTACCTTCTGTGTCAGGCCACCCTATCTGGGGTTGCTGTCTTACTGCAATGGTATACTGGCCATTGCATTCCTTCAGGTTGAATATTACCATTTTATGTGAGGGTATTCAGTATTTTATTGTCCTGGTATTTTTCTGGTTAGTGTCACATGCTTCCACTAGAGAAAACAGCTGTCCTGGGTAGGCACTTGTTGTGTACGTCAGGCCGTGTGCGTGCTTCAGAACTTTGTGGCCTTGCTGAATACGCTGCTCTCCCTTTTACAGCACTGGGAGTTGTGGCACTGACCTCCTCTTAGAGCTGTGCCAACAGCTTAGTTTTGTGAGTTTCTCAGTTGTTTTTGAAAGAAAAAGGCACGTGTGTGGAGGGGTTATTTATTCAAACCTAAAAGGAAACATCTTGTTCTGTTGTGGAGTATTTTGGTGCACTCTAGATGAATGAGGATAGCTTTCAAAACTAGGAAATTACTTTTATAAAAATACAAAACACAGTGTTTCAACTTCACTTTCCTTCTGTATCCCCCACCTCTCAAACTGGTGACTTTGATGCAGATTGATAGAAGATATTGCTGTTGCTGAATCTCAGCTTTTTAGTGAAAAAGCCTTTGACAGAGTTCCTCCTCACCCTTTACACGTAGGGTTTTATTCATCAAGTCTTTCCCAGACTTGCCTTCTGCAGAGTGGGAAAACATATTGCTGTCTGACAATACTTCCCTGTAGCACAAGAAGTTTAAATGTTTTTGTTTTTTTCTCTTTTCCTAAAGATTCGTCTTCCAACTATATCAGGCAACTTGAAACAAAAGTGAAACTGCTGGAGGATGACAACAAGCTTCTTTCCCAGGTAGGTTTTATTGCCTAATAGATACTAGTGTGGCTGTGTTCTCCTGTTTCCATATGGTTGTGTCTGACTGCCCATTTTAATGCACAATGGCTTTTGGTAAACACCTGCCCAGGAAGAATATAATTCATATTAACCCCACACAGAGAGAACTTGGTCTCCTTTTGTTAAAAGACAAAAAAAATAGGAAAAAAAGTGAATCCTCTGTTAGTGTCTGTGTGTGTTTCGGAGATGCATTAATGCCTCCCTGCAGAGCTCCTTGATCCACCTCTGCTCCTGGGGATGCTGTGAGAGTCCAGCGCTGCCTGTGTCCTTGCTGTAGGATTTTGTCTTGCTTGCCCATTTACAGTGACTTTTATCTTGTTGAAAGAGGAGACTGTTGTCAAAGCACAGCCTTGGGAATAGTTTTGTGTGGTGCAGGCTCCCAGCTTTTATTCGAGATTTTACTTAAATCTGAACAGACTCTCTAAAGTGGCACTTTTTGCTTGCATCTCCCTTTCAAAGTCTACTCCACGTGCCACTGTGCTTTTGATCACCCATGATGCTTACCTGTCTTTATATAGCAATGTCAAGCAGCGAGAAGAAAACAGCCATTCTGTCTAGTGTGTCCTCTGTAAAACATAGCTGTTGGTGTAAACAGGGGCAGCAGCTCTGCTGCATTCAATAAGGCACCGTCTATTTAAACAATCGTAAAAGTTACCCTTTTTTTCCTGTTCTTTGCATCCTTTCACTGTTTTGTGTTATACCTTCATGGCATTTGAAAGTTTATTTTCTCTATTCTTTGCTTCTTACTTCAAACACCATGTTTCACAGTCATTTTGTTCCAAATTCTTCCCCATTATAAGGACTGGAAATAAAAAAGCCCTTGTAATATTTTTTAAATGCCTTCTTGCCAGTTTATGTTGTGCTGTTCTTTGCATTTCACCAAATCGGAGAACCAACTATTCCAGGATCACATTTCTAAAACATTCTCTTTTAAAACAAATAAACAAAAATAATAAAGAGCTCTATGCTTAATAATAAAATAATTTTGTCAAATGTTGTTTTTTTCTGAAATACACATTTTGACCTGACTGTGAGCTTTTTAAAAGATTGCTCCTTTTTTCCAGCGTACTCGTTGGCATTACTAGCCATGAAACAAAACTCATAGGGCATCAAAGGGTTAAATCCCAAAAGGGTGCTCAACTCAACAGCTTTGGAGTTGCTTTATGTATTAATCGATTGCTAATTTAATTGTAACTCCCTCTGTCTTTCTCCCAAACCATGGCTGAGCTGTTGTCTGGTGGCAGTCGAAACCCCGAGACTGTTTAATTGGAGCTATTGATAGGCAGATGGTCTGCATGTGGACAGTTGGGATGTGCATGGATTTGGGATGGGCTCCGTGTGCCCTTGGCCTCGCTTTGTCCTGCCACATTGCTCTGTCAGATCTGCCTTAGGAGATCAAAAAAAAAGTTGGTAATTAGTGGTGATAATGAATAGGGGCTGAATAGCTGCATGGGCTTATTGCATTGGGAGGATGAAACCCAGTTAGTTTTGGGGTGTGCAGGGCTGCTTCAGGGTCATGCATCAACCCTTCACCTATGTGATGCCCTGGGTGTGGAGGCTGTGCCTTTTCCTCCACTGTCCTCCATCACCTTTTGGGCTGTGTTATTACAAATATTTGAAACCAGGAGGGAAGGAAATTACCTTAAAATAGCTCCGTGCTCTGGAGAAGGCCAGCCACCTCCCCAGCAGCAGCAGGCACTGGTGCCTGCTCTGTGATGTGCTGTCCAGCCCCTGTGCGATATCACAATGGCCCTCCAAAAAGACCAGGATCCAACCTCTTTTAGATCACATTCAGGAAATAACTTTATTTATTTTAAACAGGGAGTCAGCTTTCCTTAGGGCAGCAGGAGTGTTGAAGCTACCATGGGCTGGGTGAACTCCCTGGGAATACTGAGCTGCATTGCCTCCAGTCTGTCATGCTACACACCCAGACATGGGTTTTTTTCTCTTTTAATGAGAAAGATTAGGAAAATCTGTATAGACACAAACTCACATGCATATGTACATATAGCTCCCAGCACTTTCCCAAAAAGTATAATCCACTTACTGTATTTTACTTGCTTTGTCTGATTGGAAAGTGTTTAGCTGTTACCATGCAGATTTTGGGATAAGGCTCTAGTCAAAAAGGATCCTGGCAAACTTTCTCCTGTTTTGAAAGTTGCCAGGTGATCCTGGCTGTTTGAACTCTGCAGTGCCAAACTGGCTTGTCAACACCAAAGTCACATTTTAACTCGGCTTGGCTTTCTCCCTGGGAGTATTGACTTTGCAATAATATTTGCAGCCTGGTGTCAAGAAGTTCTATCACCAGCATGCGATGGTGAGGAGCGATGAAACCTGACATCCTAAGTAACGAACGGTGCCTGTGCATTAAGGGATTAACAAATCAGGGGTGGTTATGGAAGTCTTCCTGGCTTCCTTCCAAGTGCTAAACATAGAGCTGAAATAGTGCTTCATCCAGAGAAACCCGAGAATGCCGGTGCTGCAAAGGATATTTGCAAGCTCTATGGCACGATTTGTGTTCCAGTGGCCAGTGACACAAAACCCCTTTGCTGGCTGGTGCATCCTGAGTGAGATTTATTGCTCTATCTTCTTCAGCATCTCCGGAGTGAATGTATGCTGAGAGGTGGTGTCTTTGTAGCCCCTTCTGGGATCAAGTTGTTGCAGGGGATCCTGAGCTTGTACTTTTTCTCCTGCTTCCCAACATATCCTTTCTCTATAAGCACTGTAGAAGAAAGCCTCAGTGGGACAGACAAAAGCTCCCCAGCCCATGCCTGGCAGGTGCTCTGCACTGCCCATGTCACCTGCAGCAGGGTGTGCTGGGATTCACACTTTGTTTTTCTAGTGACTTATTTGAACAAGTTAATGGAGAGAGCTTTTCTTACTCTTTGAGATCAAGAAATACCGTCTCACAAGCCACACTGCAGTGGGAGGAAAGCAAATGGAGATAAGGGTGTTATTATGATAGCTATACATGTGGGGGTTTTTTGTTGTTGTTTTGACTTCTTTTGCTTTCTAGGGAAAGAGATATGTATTTCCAGTTGGGAAATGATACGCTTCTAACTTTGCTAACCCATCAGTAATCATCACTCTCCCCATTTTCCTTTCACTGAGCAGAAACTACTCCAGTTTTTACTTTTTTTTGACTCAATTTATGCTGTGATGTTTTGCTGGTATGGTCATATCAGCTAGAAGGTCATGCTTTTGGATGGCATCACTGTGCTGGCAAAATCTCTGGCAGCAGTTCTGGCAACACACAGCTTTTGTTACCCTGGTTTATATTGTTTGGGGAGAGGTTGTAGCAAATGCCACTCCCAGAAAAGACCCCTCAATCCTGCTCTCCAATGCTGGTAGATGTCTGTGGTGTAGCCACAGTGGCAAAGATCACCTCGAATAAGGTGGGAACCATGTGAACCTTTCCCAGAAGTGTAGCAGTTTCTGGAAGTTTCAGTTATAGTGTAAAGAAGGTGAATGTAAGCTCTGAGAAATGTTGGGTGTTGGTTTCAGAGAGCTTCACAGGACTGACTTTTGAAGTCTCACATTCTCCAGATAAGAAGTGCACTGCATTCTGCTGTGTGCATGCATTTGGTCTGTGCAACATCATGTGGGTGAAGTCTTGATTTTCCTCTGTGTCCTTGTGGTAAATGCCCAGGAGAGCTGGTGTTAACCTTTGTTTAGAGGTGTCTGGTTGACTAGGTGAGAGTACCTTCCATATTGCTAAGACATAATCCCTGAGGGGGGAGACCATATATGCTTTCCATTCCTCTGAACTGGAAGTGTCCAAGCACAAAATAGACCCCTCAAGCGACCTCATATTGCCCCTTGAACAAAAAGGAAATTTTAATTACACACTTCTTCCCTTAAGGTTAGAGAGACCTGTATTTATGATATTTAGGAGCTCCGAAGGTCAGTTCTGGGTAGTTTCGTAACTAAGGCATACATTTTAGAGATAATACCAGTAACAAGCTTCTGGCCATTCTTTCACATTATTTTGCATTTTCAGCTCACTCTGTATACTCTGTACACTCCCAAGGATTGAGCACTTTTAACTAAAACTGAAGGTTATAGGCTGTGTGGACTCATCACTGCTCTCTCTCCTTGTAACTAAGTACTGCTCACCATGGGCCGGCTGTCAGGACTCCTTGTGATTTATAGTCTCTGCTGAGCTGTGTCTACCTTTTCCCTTGAGAACAGGAATGCCAGAGGCATTTTTCTGTTCAGAGATGCCCAGGGCACGCTACACACCTTTGTTTCAAAAAGCCCAGCTTTTAACAAAGCGGATGCATTGGGCAGGTGAGGCTCTAAGTAACTAGATGTTTGACAGTGAAGTCCTGGAGCCTCTTTCAGGGAAAATTTCAAGTCCCCTGGTGCAGAGCAGAAACAAAAAAATTCTTCTCTAGGGAGTGACAGCCCTTAAGATTTATGAAGTACATAAGAGTATTTAATTAAATTGCCAAATAGACTTCAGTAGCACCAGCACTTCACAGTGGTTCGGCCTACTAGCTGTCTGGGATTTAGAGTATCCTTGGAAGATCTTTAGAGCATCCCTAGAAGTTCTTGAAAACTGTTCTTAGTCTTTTAAGAAGCTGCATGCTTTTCCTGAATTAAAAGAAGGCTGCAGCAGTAGGGTTAATAAAATGATAGCAGGCAATGCCTGTAAACACTGCTATTAAGATAGAGCTGAGGTGTTTGAGTGAGGAACTTCCATGGTCCCAGCATCTGCAGGCTGCCACAATTCTTAGGCAAATGGGATCTTGGCGCAACCATGCATCAGCTGGCAGTTTCTAACATATCCTTCTGAAAACAAGGGGAAAATCTGGACCCCAGGGTCAGAAAGAGCCTGACAATCATCAGTACTGCAAAGAACAAAGATGTAAATGCCATTCAGCGGAGAGCCTGATCTCTTCCCAGGGAGGAGAAAAAGAAATTGCCCCCAATGTGTTGGCTGGCTCCAGGAGAACCAGAGTGCAATTTCCTCTGTTGTTTTATTATCAGTCTCGTGCCAAGTCTGCCATTAGCAGTTCCTGCTTGTAGAGTTGCCTCTCGGCTCCCAGAGTTGCTATAAGGTCTTAACATTTGGGCCTCTCTGTGAATTGGTTCTGGAGGTTTGTCTGAGGCCATGGCTTGTGCCAGGAGCACTGCACACACTCGCCACGACAGGAACAAAATTACAAACCTGTCTAATTTCCCCAAAGTCTACCTATTGTTTGTGCATGAGTAGGATAAGGATAATTGCTTTAATTTAAGGATTCGCAAGGGAAATTGGATTTTTTTTTTTTGTAATACAGAGCAACTCAGACATGAAAGCTTTCCAGGCAGTTGGTCTCCATTTAAATTCAGAATACTGAAGGGGTTGTGCCCTCAGTTACTCTATTACCATTTTTAGACAGTGTTTAAATGTTTAGCTGCATATTAATTTTAAGTAATAAAAAGGGAGACTCATATTTGGGGTCACATCCACATATTTCTTTCAAGTCAACAGTGAGAATTCCTACAGGACGCCATGTATTTTGGAGTACAGCTCTTGAAGAACCAGATTTTCATGAGACCTTCTCTCTTAAGACCTCATCTTGTGCGACCTTTCATGAGACCACTCTCAAAACTTTGATATAGTTTTGAGAATGCACTGCATTGCTTACATGTGTAAATGCAAAAGATATTAACAGAATCCCTCAAGTGTTGCTTCCTTAGTTGTGGCAGCAGAATCTTCAAAAAAAGATAGCATGCAAAACCAATCAATGTCCAAGTGTGTTTCATTTCACCTCCTTTTATGAATTACAATGACAAGACTGATCTGACCAATTTGCTAATCAATAAGTTGAATTGAGATGTAAGTAAACAATATGTACTTAGTACTTATTGAATAAAATGTTTTTTCTCTCAAGGTAAGAAATGCACAGTTTTATAGGAGCAGTTCAAAATACCTTCAAGCCCTTTAAGACAGTGGAGTTTCTTCTGTTTACTTTGGACATCAGGGGCTTGGGCTGCTACCTACCAAAATAAATATTCCCTCGCATTCATGCACTTCTAAATTGCATGGTCAGTGACAGAAATGAGCTTTTGCAACTTGTAATGAAATCTGGGTGGTGCACTGTGTATTCTGGGAGTTGTCACCTGTGATATCCAAGGATTTTATGAGAATGTAAAGAGAGTTCCCTAAAAACCTAGGAAATATAATTCACAAGATCTGGATCCGGAAGTCGATTAACAGATGGACAGAGACATACTGGGTTAATTGAGTCTTACAAATTTGAGACAATCATATAATTTCTTGCAACTTAAAATCCTGGAAGGGCTGTAGCTGAATTTCAGTGTTGGAGTGTGTGTGAGAGAGATGCACACACGCAAAGCTCTGCCATGCCCCATTTGTTTCTGTTGTGGGTAAGCAAGAACATTGGGTTTAATGAGGCTCAGTTTAACCTCCAGCTGTGAAATACAGGATTAGTCATATCCTGTGCTTAACCAGCTTTGTAGTAATTTCACTAGATTCCACTTTTTTTCTCAGTATGAGGACAGAGCCAAGGAAAAAGCTCTTAATTGCAGTTAGATCAGGCTACGAAGAAGCAGCTTTTTGTGTCTTTGAAACATGTGGAGAGGTTCAAAGTACACAGAATCTCAGTGATCGGCCCAGATGAGAAGTACTGAAAAATGTCTTGAGGGGAAACTAAGCAATAACTGCAGAGGCTTAAAAACAGATTTTTGCAATGAGTAAAATGCCAACTTCAAGCCCAGATCAAGAAAAATTCAGAATCTGTTATCTGAAAACAACTTGGGCAAGGATGGGAAGTACATTAATCATTCATTGCTTTGGAAAAAAGCGCCTCTTTACTCAAAACTATAAGTTTATGACAAGATTTTCAGTTTTGTTTTGTTTTTTGTGACGCCAAAAATGCAAATCTAAGTCTTTATAAGAGACTTTTAAAGAATATTCAGGTTATCTCATAAAAATTGAGACTGGCTGTGATTGGTTCTCCCCAACTGAGTCCTGGTTCAGCAAAGAGCTTGGAATATCCAGGTGCTACTCCAGAGGAGAGGGACCTGAGTGCCCAGCAGAGCCCTCAGTCAGCTGTGCCCAGCATGAGCTAAATCCTGCAAGGGAACTTTGCTGATTTATCAGGAGAGGTTTCAGGTCTTTATTTTTCTCGTTCCCAACAACTCTGTTTTTTTATGGGGTGTGGGGAGTGCCTTGAAGGCAGCCCAGCAGTGTTGCTGTGGCTGAGATTTTGGGAGGAGGTGCAGTGGTTCCCTTTGTCCTCCTTGCCTGGATTGTAGTTGACAGGGGAAAATGAAAGGTGGCTGCAGGGGATGGTGCAGACTTGTGCTTGATACCACGTCCATACCTACATCTGCTTCCCTGGAGGAACTGGAACAGCATTCCTTAGCTTCACCACTGGCACCCCTAGTAAAGACACTGATTTTGGTTCTAATGGGCCACAAATGGGCTCTATTAGTCTGTGACTCTGAAACTTGTGACATGCAAGCCTCAGACAGACTTGGGCTACACCAAATGCCAATGGTTATAGCTCCATTTGGCTTTGTTAACTATTGAGCTGCATTTCTATTTGGGTTATAGGCTGTGATACTTGAATCTCTCAGCCGTGCCAGCTCGTATTTCCTCTTGAGCAAGGCCTGCCAGTTGTGTGATTATAATTATATACTGCAATTTGGTTTGAACTGATTATCTGAGTCTCCTGTGAGTTATGGGCTTGATCTTTCTCTGCAGATCTGAAACAAGAGGACAAAAATACAGACATTCTTGAATATTAACAGTGTACTAAAGTTCCCTACCTCAGTTGCTACAGAGAATGGAGAGGTTTGAAACTTGCACTGCTGTTATTCCCTGTACCCCGCTGAGATACTAATAAAAGTATTTTTTCAAGAGTAGTTTTAAATGGTAAAATCTGCTAAGCCTCTTACTGACTGTCTCCTGCCTTTCCCAAAGTTGTTAGCTCCCCCAACAGCAGAGAATTCCAGCTGTCACCAATGCACCCAGGTGAAATGTGGTTGCTGCTCCAGCTTCTGTGAACACAGATCACAATGTGCGCGGGAAGTCAGAGCATAGGCAGAAGTGAGGATCCTCATCCCTGTGTTACATTTCTGAATGGCTGAGATCCAGCCATGACACAATGCCCAAATGCATTTCCAATTCCACGTGAACCTCTAAAAATGGATTTACTGATGGAACTGACTGAGGTGTGCTTGTGACCTCCTGGCTGAAAACTGAAGAGGGAATCAGGAGAATAGGTGTCTTGACAGACTGTTATCCTCTAAAGCCTTTGCCACCAGTTCAGGAGTGATCCCCAGATGTCCTACAACAGGGATATGAAACAGTGTAAAGGAATTTAATCTCTCCTGTTACAGAAAGCTCATATTATTGCATGACATGGAAGATGTTAAATAGTTTTAATCTCATCCCTTAATTTTTTTCTTATTTGCAGAGTTCTTTCAAAATCAAATACGTTGATTTTTTATTGCACTCTCATGTGTGTAATTTCCAACTTGCCTGATAAATGCTGTTGAAACTAATGGGACTCTTCACATAGACTTAAAGTCAGATATGTGCTTTGCTGAGTTTATTTTTGCTTGAGTATGTCTTGTAGTGATAACTACAATTACTGAACCTTAATTCAATTATTTGCTAGCTTCACACAGTGAAATTGCCCATCCCTCAGATTCCTGGTGCATGAGGCACTAAAACATGGATTAATGAGATAAGGGGGAAATGTTTGTGCAAGGTCGTGTGGTAGGGGATATTCTCTGGCACACAAGGCTGCCTGACAGGGCCACTGACTTGTGCTGCTGAGGTCACGAGAAAAAGGGGCCATTGCCCTGATGCCCATGTGAGATCTGTGTAAGGCAGGTGCTTTGCACTACCTCCTTCACATTATTTGAGATGTGTTTCTGCTTTGCTTGAGCTCAGCAAACTGTCACCGCTCTGCTGTGAGACCTAAGGCTGCCTTGGGCCAGGTCCTTCCTACAGAGCTGTGTTCTCTGACAGTGCCATTGACCTCTGCAGGTGTGGTAAATTGCCTGTGGCTGTGAAGAAGAATGAGGTGATCCAGCTTTATCAACTGTGTAGGGGGTCACCATCCTCTGAATCTGGATAGTAAGGTGTTAATGTTTGTGCAGATAATAGTGCGTTCTGCAAGATTTCATTCATCAATATGGGAAAAGGGGTTGAAGTTAAAATAATAATATTATCTTATCAAGTGCTGCATATAAGACCATTAGGCCATCCATGGTAAAGATACAGGTTTTTTTCAAGATGATAAAATAACGTTTTTTCTGTGAAGTTTCCACATGTATAATGTTCTTCTGTTCCCTTCTAGCTGGCTGATTACAACAGCTTGCCACAAAATTTCAGTAAGGTAGAAAGAGCTAATGCATCCACGAGCAGCTTCTTGGATCTGGGGGTTGCCCTTTAATACTGCTGCTGGTTGTTTAGGACTCTATTGCTTATTCTTTCGCTCGCAAATGTTGGTGATTTCCATTTTTTAATCATCTGAATGCATTAAATATGCCACTAATATATTTTTATTTCCCTCTTGTACTTGTGCAAAAGACATTGGTTAGTAATATCTGAGTTTTGGCCAACTTCAAATCAATGCCATTTGCCTACGTGAAGAGAAGTGGGCACTTTCAGCTAAATTGCTACAGGAAATAACAGGAAAAGATTTTGAGCTAAACCTTCCATTTAATTACTCACTTGCAAACAATGGGTTGTTGAGTGTCAAAATTGAGGCAGTTTCAATTAGTGGAACAATTATGGTTTAGAGGATTGTTGCCGGTAGGTTTAAGAATTTATATTACAGTGACAGGCAAATAATCCAGGTAATGGACAGTGCAAGAGTCCATAAAGATGAAGGCAGCCTGACATAGTGGGCTGAAATAAAACCTTCTGGGTTTTTTTCTTCCTCTTCACAAATGCATATAATCAAAAGCCAAGGTCTCAGCAGAGTTTTCCATCTAATACCCAAGATTTATGGGGTGAAACTAAAATCTGAAGTTAGAATGATTTTTTTTTAATATAGACATTTATTTTCCCATATAGAGAATTACCCGAATCATAAGCCCAAATCCTTGTGGGTTTACATGGTCAGGGTGTGATACCCTTGCCCTATTGCTAAGGACCAGGTTCACTCTGATGTGTAAATGATGGCTGAAGGAAATCCTATGCTTTGTAAAAGGGGAGGTAGCCACTAAAAAATGGAAATTGCTTGTCTGTCAGAGGCCTGGATGGTGGTGTGGCATAATAATTTGTCCAAAGAAAATCTTCTGAACTGGTGTCAGTAAGAGTATATTCTCCTGTCAATATTGAGTTCTTTGCAGTATTCCTTTCCATCTAGTTGCATTTCTTCGCTGTTACATAATTTCTTCTAAAGTTATGTTGAAAGCAGATATAATATTAATACATTTAAATGGTGCAGTGTGTAATCTGCTGTCTCTTGAGCTTAGTGCAAGTGGGTCTACGTTGTAGGAAAATGAAACTGATTATTATAAACCCTCGGAAATGACAGCCCTTTAGGAAGTCTGCTGTCAGTGACTCATGTATGCTTGATTCTCCGTATTCTGGACACATTTTGCCATCCCTTTATAAATGGACTCCCCAAGAGGGAGGCTCTGGTGAAATCTGGTTACCCCTTCAAAAGGGGCTCCTGACCTTCAAAGTGGTGCTTTGTTGTGTGTTTTTTAAAATGACCTGTGTACCAGGAGAAAAAGTCTTAACAGTGCAGGAGGTTAGAAATGAGAGGTGAAGGGAGCAGCACCTCAGGTGCTCAGCTGTAGTTGTCAGGTGGCTCCAGGCCTGTCCCTCCCTCCCTGCCCCTGCCATGTAGCAGAAGGATGCGGGCCTCGAACAGCTCTTTACCCCATCTACCAAGGCTCCACAGGCGCCTTGGATACGCTCAGGCACAGGATCCCCATGGTCAGGCACACAAATTGCTCCCAAGTGACCCTGCAGCCCATGGGGAGAAGGGAAGCTGTGACCTTTCGTGAAGGCTTTAATATTTCCACAGGGTGCAGGGTAAAACTGATCATTTATGATTAAATACTTTTTTTAACCTCTTTTCAGCCTTTGTCTGTTACAATTTATGCAAAAAGAGAAAAAAGTGTTTTCAATTAAAGGCTACTTATGTAACAACCCTGTTTTGAATGCTAATTCATGAATTACTGGGAGCTGACAGTGCTGCTTTTTAATTTTCCTTGGTCACTTCAGCACATAATTCTAATTGAAATAGTTTTTTGCTAATCTCTTTCATAAATGCTGAGAACTTTCTGTCAAGTAAATTTCTCTCTTTCTGTATTTAATTTATGTTAAGAACAGTCCATTTTGTTGCATCAAAGTATTTCAGAATTAAATATTTTGTCTTCTTTTTTCTCCCTTAGAGCCGAAGTACCACTGAAGGCTAACAGAAAAGATAATTTGTCTGACTTGTCTCTAAGTTTTCAACACTTTATTTTCACTGTTGGTCCAACATGGCCACAGCACTGATTTGACTTTACTGGACAGAAACAGAAAGGAAAATAAATGTTTCTTTGTAGTACTTTGATCTTAAAATACCACAAACACCATCCATCCTCTTGTGTTATTTGTGTTGTTTTTCAGTTGAATCACTCAGCACAGCAGGTCAAAAAGTCAGAGGCCACCATTTCTTCTCTTGCAAGTAGGATAGAAAGCTTTGATAGGAACAAGTGTTTGCTGTTTTTTCGTTGTTTTGCTTTGCTTTTTGGGGTTTTTTTAAATGTAATTTTAGTCTTTGGTAAGCACCAAGATTTTAGTTTCTATCTCAAGTGTTTAAAATTATACATTATTTGTTATGGAAAATACCACTTTCAACCCATCAAACTGCTTCTGTAATCAAATTGCTTCTGTTTTCTAGACAGAAAAAAAGTTGGGTTTGCATCTATTTTTACTAAAAAACTTGAGTTGTTGGCTGTATCCTTTTCTCATTGGTAGGAGTAGGCCAAACTCCCTTCCCTGGTGGGAGGGGAATGTCTGTGTCCGTTTGTTTCATAACAGGCTGACAAAGGTCTTGGGCTTTGGTCCAAGAATGGTATCTTCTGGGATCACTCTTGAGTTCTGCCGAGTTGAAAAATTTAGCAATAAATGTTATGTCATTATTTCCGAGTATTGAAGGGTGGTTGTGTGGGAATGACTGCTGTGGGGTGCCAGCGCTGGCAGCGTGGGGCACAGGTTTGTGGCACGGGCAAGGCGTGGGCTCTGCAGGCTTGGCCCCATGCTCATCATCTGGGAAGGGGAGGCAGCGCTGTGGAGAGAAGTGCTGAGTTAGATCGAGGGCAGGTCTTGCACTTTTGTACCGCTGTGAAAGTCAGGACATGCTTTTTTTTCAGCTATAGGTGAAGCTAGTGTTTGAAAAAGATTCACAGTAAGAGAGCAGGAGCCACTGTGGAGGAGTCAGTGGCCAATTTTTGGTGTTTGCTGGGGACATGTGTGTGAGCCTCCTGAGCTCTCACTTGGTCTCCTTGGCTGTGTCCCTCCTTCTGTTGCTGCTCCTCAGCTTAGGAAACATTTCCAATAAAAGTGCAGTTGAGACTGCTTGCTCCCATGGAGTTTTAGTTCAGATGAAAATCATTTTGCTGATAAATTCCTTGAAACTCCAGAAATGTGAAGTGATTTTACCTGAAGGATAATTTATTATAGATATGTTGCCCATTAGTTGAGATAATCTCCAGCAATGATGATGAACAGAGATGATCAGGGATTCTACTTTTAAAATGTCTTTCTGACTAGAGAAGCAATTTGGGATCCACTTACATCTCAGTAATGAAAATTGGGTAAGGTAATAAGAGATTTCATTTTGTGAGTGAATTGACAATGCAAATATCAGGATTTTTAATTTAGGTTTAAGTGGAGTAATGGCTACTCATTCTGACGCATCGTTAGTCATATTGCTTTTTAATGAGCGATTCACTTTCTTTCCCTGGTTAGCTCTAACACTGATAGCAAAGCCCAAGGAATGTGCAAATGTTTAGGGAGGTCTGTTGAATATGTGTCACTGCACCATTTTAATTCTAAAAAGGAAGAAAAAGCAGTTTTCTTTCTATGGCGAAAAAATACACATTTGCATTTAGTGCAAGGAAGATAAATACTGCATGGCTGTGATTGGTAGCCTGTTGAAAAAAAACCCCAAGCAATTAGAGTGAGATACATTTCCAAATAACTTCTAGAAAATATAGCAGGAAAATTGCATTGAGTGGGGTGCTCATGAAAGGGGCTGGCTTCATGACAGACAGTGGGAGGAAGAAGTTTACTCTGCCCATATCTGACAGGGATGTCTTATAAATAATGGCAGGTGAAAACTCTTTTTGCCCTAGCAAACTCACTCTCGGCTCCAAACACCTCGTTCCTCTTCTGGATAGATCTCTGCTCAGCATTTTTATTTCTTAGATGTCTTTTCTTTTTCTTGTCCTATTATTTTTCTCTTTTTCCTTTCTGTTCTTTAATTAAGAGCTTGTTTTGATGTTCATTGAACTCAGTGGGAATCTTTCCATCAAATTGAATGCATTAGGTCAGATTCATAATCAGCAGCCACTGAAACAACCTAACAATAGTTTTGTCACACACTAGTGCAGTCTTAAATGGGATTTGCTTTAAAAAAGCAAGAGAACTAATCCATTATAAACACTTGTTAGAGCAGAGTTTTGACCGTATCTGTGTATTTACCAACACAATTTCAACCAATTTAAGCCAATTTGAAATTAATGCAGACTTTTGCTCCAGGCAGGAGCATAGGGCAGTTAATTAAATCAGTTTAAACTAGCATATTTTTAGTGACAGCAGTGTGACACCGGGTGCTGTCTGGACTTGAGTTTGGTAGCCTTCCTTCCTTAGGTGGGCAAAGCATTTTGACTTTCTGTGAGGACAATCTGTAATGTGATGAAACGTGGTGCATCCAGTGCAGACAAACCCATTCAGATTTGGGGGCAAGAGAGCAAGTTTCTGGGATGCAAATTAGTGTCCACCAAATGTCTCTTTCTCAGGCCTGTTTCTGCACTTCTGGTGCCCTATAGTGATGTAGCATCTTGCAAGTCTCAGCGTGGTTTGCAAAAGTCTGAGTAATCCATGGCCTCTAAACTGTTAAGTCAACACACACCCTTGTGGAGCAGAGACTTCAAGGAGTTCTGGGTCTTCAGCACAAAGATACAGCCTCATATTTTGGCTCTGCTGTTTTATTCTGCTTTTCCCTTGGCCATGCAAATGCCCCTTCATCACAGATACCAGGAATTAGTGCATGAGCTCCTGGGCTGACAGCATAAAGGAGTGGGTAGCAGAGTGTCAGGACCCCTCCAGGAGGTTGCTGTGTCCCCACTCACACACAAGAGTGGAGAAAAGGTTGCACATAGCAGGGCAGTGGAAGCATAACCAGCCAAGGTGAAATCCTTTCAGGATAACCACCAAGAGACATCACAAGCCTGGGACACTGCCAGTAAACTAAGAATCTTATCATCATCTTCCTTTGTGACCTGCTAACCTTTCTTTGAAATTCTGTACCTCTCAGGAATAGTGGTAGAAACTCAGTTTTGCAGCAGTCCCTTTTCAGCTTCAGAAGGAGTTATCTCCTTCAGATCTCTCTCTGACTCTCTGTTGTGAAATGTGAAAGAAATATAGGCCACATCTTCTCTCTTTGTAAATTCAGGGGAATCCCAGACATCTGATATGCTGAACTCATTCTGTATCACTCGATTCCATGTGAGACACAACAGTTCCCAGCACATTGGGTCATACAGGACTAGCATCCATTTCTCATGATGGCTTTTTTGAGAACTGCCCTTCTCTTCACAGCTTGTAAAAGGAAAGTTGATAGGGTGAGGGCTCTGGGTCTCTGTAGAAGTTTTAACCTAAGGAAACAGCATTTTGAAACAAAACTGAAGCTGAATGTCAACTAAAACAGGCCATGTAGCTACAAGAAAATGTTTCTGACACTGATAGAAAATGATGTATCCATTCAGAGTGCACCAATTCTTCTCTTTGAGCAGGAAATGGAAATGAAATTTTGATATTTCCAGAGATCTGTGCATGGCAACAGTACCCAAAGTCTCCGTTATGTTCGGGCCTTTGGGTTACTGTGGGGTTTTTATATACAACTGAGTTGATTTATGAGATTTCCTGTTAAATTTTATTGCTCCAATGACTTTTCTTTGGTTCTTTTGAAGTAGAAAACAACATTTCTGCATCAAATGCAAGTCAAAAGTCTTAATGGAGCATAAAAATCTGAAAGGTCATAATTTTTTAGCTTTAAGGACAGTGCACTGCTTGATACTCTTAAAAATATGAAAAGTTAATGAGGATGTTTATTGGTGATAAAGATAGAATCTTCTCCCAGACCTTTGATTTTGGCTACTTGTGTATTGGCTTTTTGTAGTTTGCTTTTAGAAATGAGAAACACTTCTCATTCTTCACATTTCAAGATCACAGAGAGAGCTAATAACACAAGGCAGAAACTTTGTCCCAGGGAGGTTTTTCGGTGCTCCTAACACTCAGTGCTGCTTCTTGCTTTGAATGCAGACTATTGGTTGCATTTATCTGGTTTCTAGGGTCACATAGACTGCCTTAATTTATTTGACCGTGTTTAGGACCTGTGGGTACAAGCAAATTTGTAATCAAATAAGAAACTCTTCATGTCAACATACATTTTACAAGCTTATGTGAATCATAGTAGCACTGCTTACAAATCCTCAATCTAGAAAATGTCTCCCGGTGTGGGTTTTTTTGGTGGTTTGTTTTGTTTATTTGTTTGTTTTGGGTTTGTGGATTTCTGCTAATTTTGATTTAATCTGAAGTCTTAAAAATATTTTTTTATGTGCATCTTAACAAGTGTTTTTATTGAGCATATAGGAACTGAGGTAAAACAAAAATGCCTTCCTGCTGTATCACTTAAAGTAGCAGACTTTGAACAGTTCACCTCCAGCTGCTTGCAGGTGTTTTTTCTAGGACTGGACATGGAAAAAGCATTTTCATTACAATGTTTACTGTCACAGTTGGTGCAGGGAGAAGTAATGAGAACAGGTCAGGGGACAGATGTGGTCATGGGAAAAGCCAGGACAGCAGGAGGGGCACAGCTTTCTTTCTTCTCACTAATATGGGCTGTCCTGTTTTATGTTGTCTTTGCAGCAGTCCAGCACGGGGGACCTGAGGACTCTGAGAAAAGGACTGTCCCCATACCACTCTGAGTCACAGCTCTCGTCACTGCCACAGTACCAAGATGCCCTGCAAAATGTAAGAGACATTTCCTTGCCTATACAGACAGAGCCATGGGTTTCCCCAAAAGTGGGCATGGCTGGACGGAGCCGGTGAAGGTTACAGGGGAGCTCTCCCATGTGATTGTTCACCCTGAACAATCACGTGGGATTGGTGTTGCAAACATGCAGCTAAAAACTGCAGCTGTTGGGAGGGTGGGGAGCCCTGGAACATTGGTCTTTGCCTGAATTTAGTTCATCAGCTTCCCAGCATGGGTTTTCAGTCAACTGACAGTCACTGTTGTGCATCTTTTACAGCTAGGGTGAGTCTTGTTACACCTGCAGGTTCTTCTTGGTAAATGCCCTGTGCCTGCAGTAAAAACACTGGTTGTGGATGAGGCTTGCCAGGTGTCTGGCAGTGCATGGACAGGGTTGTTTAGTGAGTAAGTTTTTAGGTTTTTCTGTGTCACAAATGAGGTTTGTATTTCCTAAGATTTGCCTGTATTGCTTCTCAAACAACAGGAGAATCTTGACTAAAGCCTCTTGCAAAAGATGGATACTGTGCTGCTGTGCCAGGGCTCCTCTGCACCCATGTGCCAGGCATGGCTGAGGATCCCAAGCCCTGCGAAGTGATTGCCTTCCAGATGTTCCCCTCACTGCTTGAGCCTCTATATTTGCTTGCTGATCCTGTTTTCCAGATTTTAGGAAGAACGTAGAAGCAGTCAGAGAGTCCTGCTGGGAGTGGGCTGTGAGTGCTATGAATGTGAGCAAAATTCTGATGGCAGCACAGCTGGAGAACCTCCCTGCTCCATGTCTGAACACTGGTCAGCAGAGCTGCAGGTCCTGTAGGACCAGTCATACATTGGCTGCCTGATTGGGAAAAATTAATTCTGTAGGTTTAGTGTATCTCTTGCAGTTGTAAAGAAGGGCACAATAATCATTTAATAATAATTTTATAAAGTTTGCATAAATAAACCTCAAGTATGGAAGTAGATCTCCTTTCTCTCCCTGCTGAATGGCAGGACGGATGCAGATGCTTCAAGAAAAAAAAAGCGGGATAAAACTGTCCAGGTGAATATTTACTTTTCTAACTTTGTGCCCCATGTATAAAGATAGGAGACTTTATAGGGAGTTCAGAGAGACTTGAACCTGGAGATGTTTGTCTGGCTGTGCCAGCGTTACAATTTTGGAGATTTAGCTTTGCTTCCCCAGTGCTTAGGCTTTTGATCCCCAGCTTTGTTTCAGGTGGGCAATGCTCAGTCAGCCTGTGCTGGTTGCCCCAAGGACTGCTGCTACTCATGATTTTACATGTATCTTGTCAGTCAGGCTGGGATACGTCCAGCAGCTCTCTGCAGAGGAGCTGTGCTGGGCTGGGAGCTGGCAGGAGAGTTTTCTGCTTGAGCATTAGCCCCCGCAGCTCACTGGGGCTGTGCAAGGGCTGGCAGCAGATGGCCCTGCCTGCTGGAGCCCTTCCTGGCTCCTTGTCCCTATTTTCTCTCCTTCCTCAAGGAAGAGATGGCACCTGGTGTTTATGGAGAGGCCTGGGTGCTGTGTGACATTCATCTGTCACCCTAGCTGTGTTCTGCCTTCTTTGTAGGAAGTTGATAGAGAAAAAACAAAACCAGATTTGGATTTAAATCGACATTGTCTGAGATACTTATGTAGCCATTTATTTACTTATTCCTACCAAAATCCCTTTGGTTTGTGGCTTGACATGATACTTTGTTTTTGTGATGAAGGATAATGATCAGAAATTCATGCAAATGTCTTTGAATGTCTTGAGCGTGCCCAGAAGTGGACATTTAGATATACCTGAGTTTCTCTGGGGCTTTTTTTTCATAGACAGCAGGCGTGAGTTTGTGAAAAAACTTTCCTCTTTGTGCCTGCACAAGCTCCATGTGGGTGAGTGATGGACAATTGGTGTCAGCTTCAAAGCTGTCACATCTGTTCAGGGTTTCATCATTGGCACTGCCCGTGCAAGTGTTTGGGGAAGTTCCTCAGCACATCTCTCACTGTCACACGGGTTACCAGCAGGCATCACTCCAGCTCTCCAGGGCCCCAAGGTACTCTGTTAATGACACAGTTGGGTGTTTCTAGTGGTCCTGGTTCAGGGACACCAGTGCACACTCAAGATGCAGAATCAGACACTCACAGTTGCAGTCTGTGCATCGTGCATCATGCACGGGGGAATTACAGATTTACTCTGTGGTCTTCAGTGGTTACCAAATATCCAGAAACAGCAGTTCTGGGGGTTCGTCTGGCCTATAAGACCCTGGTCTTTGCAAGGGAAGGTGTGATGTGTATGTTGGCTTGAACTGACAGCAGAGTGGTCAATCTCCCCAGCTCTGGGAACTGCCCCCCAGAGTCATCTCATGGTGTACCAGAGGCTCCCTGTGTCCTTTGGGAGGGGAGGATTATTTCCTCTGGTTAGGACTCATGAGAGGAGGCAGCAACAAGCTCCTGATGGGGTCTGCCTTTTTCCCTGGGATCAGACTAAGCTGGACAGGCTGGCTCCATGTTTCCCATTGCCAGCAGCCTCCAGAGCTGTTCAGTCTCATGTAGGCTGACATCCCAGGCCTGAGAGCTGTCTTTGAGGTACCTGTAAGCAATGCACTGCTGAGGACTCCATGGCCTGCCTGGCATCTGGGTGTCATGGTTTAACTGCAGCTGGCAACTAAACCCCACACAGCTGCTTGCTCCCTCTCCCCACATCCAGGAGGACATCCAAGACCCCTGCAGCACAGCTGAGGATGACTGTGGGGCTGAGGCATGGGCCAGAGCTTGCACCTCTCTCTTTTCTTTGGTCTCTTCATGGATGCTCTGGCCACCATGTGGACACAAGTTCCCTGCAGACCTTCATGTACCTGCTCGCTGCCCTGTGGCTGTGCCACAGACCCATCTCAGTGCCCAGGCAGGAGAAGGTGACCTGAGGGCTGCTTATGTTCCTATGGCTGAAGGTACTGTCACCTAAAGAAGCTCATAAACCAGCTGCCTGGAGGAACCATTTATCCACATTGGCAAAGAACACCATTAAACATGAACCAGCTTGTTACTAGTAGTCGGAGCTAGCCTGGCTGGCTTACACTTAAAATCTGCTAGCAGTGTTCATGTGATTTATAATGGGAATCCTTCTTTGGTGGGAGTTACTGTAGAGGTTTGTAATGGAAATACTAAGGCTAGTGTGGATGGAGTGTGGGTGGAAAAGTGTGTGTGAAAACACCAGAGAAATTCTAGGGGAAGGGATGCTTTGGCCTATGCTGATGGCCAAAGATGTGACTGGCAGCAAACAAATGGGTAAACACCATAGGATGTGTGGCTTGCATCAGGACTGGGAGGTCTGTGCTGTGATAAGGCCACAGCACAGATGGCTCATCAGCAGAGGACATGTTCCCTGATAACAGGAACAATGTCACACCATGATTTTCCTTCCTGTGGTTCCAAGAGGAAGGATTAGATAAGGTTACCAAAATGATGGAAAGGAGGCAAAAGGCAGCAGCTTTCCTAGGGTTTTTGGAGGGTGAGTAAGCAAGATGCTGAGATAAAGATCAGCCTGTGATAACCACTGACTTCTAAGGCATGAGAAAAATGTGTCCCAGAACCCAGTTCTTTGCTGTCAATGAGGAGGGATACCAGAGCTGTCATTACAACTTGCTAGTGGGTGTCCCTTGTCCTCTGTGCCACACACAGTGACCCTGGCCACCTTTTGGTGAACATGTGAATGTGTGTTTGTAGGTTTGTGGGTGTGAGTGACGTGTTAGGTTAAAATAATCATCACCTTCCCCTTCCTTAAGTTTTTGTACCAAGTTTGTAGCATTTCCTTGCTGAGGAGCAGGAGCTCCTAGCAGTTCCCCATCTGGGTGCAGGAGGATCTGTCTGCTGGTGCTGTAGGTGGTGACTGGGTAAAGGGACCTGTGCTCATCTAGGGTCTGGAACTGGGAATTCCTGGGGAAGGTACCTGCAGGTACACTCTGTAAGAGCTGAGACAAGCTCTCTCTTTTTGAGAAGACAATGCTGATGGTGCCAATACCCAGCTTTTATATTTGCCCCTAAGGACTACAATAAATATCTCCAGACAAAAATGAGATTTCTGTTAGAGTGTTCAAAGCTGCTTCTCTCAGGAGTCTGGTATAGACTACAGACCAGACTGGAGAGACACAATTTCTTTCTCCCCTCTAAATCTATTCCAAATCCAACAAGGTCCATAGGAAAATGCAAAGAAGCAGAAGTGTGGTTATGTAGTGGAGAGCACTTGACTGAGAGGGCTGCTGAGTCTCTGGCTTCCTGGCACTGTCTCTGTTTGTATTTTTCCCCAGTGTCCACTTCTTGCAGGGTGCAAAACCTGGGAGATACCTCTGGCTGCCTGGCTGCAGCACCAGCCCCTTCCCTTGATCCCCACCATGCTGTCACGACGAGTCATGTTTTGTACCTCTGCCCTGTAGAGATACTGGGGGGAAGTGTATTTCGTTTTGCCAGATGGCACACTTGCTATTACAAAAACAAGCCCAAATGTTTGTGGTCTGTAGGTGTAAAGAGAAGACATTAGGTGGAGTGGGAAGGCATGATGAGTCCTTGGCTGAAGCGCTGGCTGTTTGCTGAGCCTGTAAGAGCGGTGGTGAGGAGAGGTGATGTGAGGGCACCTAGGAGCTAAACCCCAGCCCCAATGACAGCCCTGTCTCTCCCTTTTGGCTGGAAAGACAGTGTTCTCCATCCTCTTCAGTACAACAGCTAAGGCAGAAAAAAAGCCAGAAGGTAACTCTGTATCTCTCCGTCAGTTCGCTGCAGAGAAAGGACCAAGCTGGCCCCTGAACCAACCTGATGTAGGCAAGGAGATGTAGCTGTGGCCCAAGCCTGGTCTTGGATCTCACTGAGGAACCCAGAGCAAGTCTTGTAGTCTCTCCACAGCCTGCATGGGAGTAAATCTATTCCTCTCAAGGAGAAGAACTGGATCAGCTTCTTAAAGCCAACCTGACTTTTAAAACCAGGCTTGAAATGGCAAAAGATCATCACACTGTTCTCATTTTGGTGTCCTGAAGATGCTCCCAGAAGAGTCAGGTGAACCCTCGGGGCACTGATGCCCCTGCAGAGTCATCTGGTGCACTGGGGACCTTAGCAGAGCCCCGAGGTGTCCCAGCACAGCACAGCAACCCCTCCACTGCCAGCAAGGAGCCCCCCAGCCCCTCAGAGTGCTGCATAAAGTCCCTGGGCAGGGGGATCCCTGGCTGCCTGGTGCCAGTGCCCAGATGCATCTTCAGCATCTCATTATGGCCCCTCAGAATGCCTTCAGCCCCTTGTGTTGCTCCAGAAGGCCATGCTGTGCAGTGCCCAGATGGTCCCCTGCCTTCTCCTATCCCCACACCCCATCGTCTGTAGCTGTCAGGTGAGCTGAATGCTGCTGGTGTGTGTCAGAGGATGACTCTAGGTTGGTTTCTTACCTTCCCACATCAGTGATGGCCATGGTGCCTTTTCAGGCAGGGGGAAGCAATGATTGAGAGAAGCGTGAGAAGCGTGGCAGAAGGCAACTCCTTCCCACTGGCTTCACCGATACCACCAGCGTGTTACTGAGCAGACAAAAAGAGAAATCCAAGGCAGCTGATTTGCTGCTGCAGCAACAGTAGCTGTGGAAGAAAGTAAAATGAAAGGTTTGTCAGGATTTATGGCCCAGGGAGTGCTATGGTGAAGCTTCAGGGTGTGTTACGAGCAGTTGAGAACAAACCAATCCATTTTTGAAGGCAGCTGCCCTTCATCTGCTGCTATTGCAGAGGCTCTGAGTGGTGGGTGGCTTTTTTCCCCATGGCAGCCAACCAGCACAAAGTTTGACAATGACAAAGTTTGGGGATTTGATGAGCAAAAGAGGCACTGACAGGCTGTGCCCATAATCCGCCCTTACAGGTAACCACAGGGGGCAAGAAAAATTCATCTGCTTTGAGGATCTGCTGTAGGTTCTCATGCTCATTTTTCATGTGCCTTTGTGTGGGGCTGACAATGGGTCGGGGGAGAGGCAGGGGCAAAACAGACCCTTGCTCTGCCACAGGACTGGAAGGGCAGTCAGGCTGAAATGGAGACCTGAGGGGTGATACAGGTGTGCACAGGTATCCTCCTGTGCCTGTGTGCATCCTCTGCCCACTCAGAGGCTTTCACCTGCATCATCCTCAAATCAGATTTGCTTCAAAATCATGAAAGTCTTAAAAATGCCCGCCGTTTCCTTCTGAAAACAAATGTGCTTGATGTTCCTTTATCAAAAGTAGTAGCACCTCTCAAAATCCTTACGCTGACAGTGCCCCTGTGAGTCAGTCAGAGTTAGTGCACTAGACTGCTGGTACAGCGTGGGCTTGCTCCATCCGGACAGACTCGTTCTGTTTGCTTGTGTCAGGTGGTTACGAGCTAAAACTGCTCCGAATATGTCATGTTGGTAAGGGGGGGCAGCTGAAGCTGTCGGTAGTGCTTTTTACCAGTGTCAACCCGTCCCAGCTGCCCAGTGCTGTAACCAGCCCATAGAGTGACCACTTCTTTCCCCCACCGCTGCCCGAGGAGGCTGACTCACCGGCTCTGCGTGCTCCAAGGAGTCTCCCGAGTCTGGAGCCGCCATAAGCTCAGTGCTGAGAACAGACACCCTTCCTGTTTGCAATGACATCTAGTTGCAAACAATGTCCTGACTTTGTTTTTCTGTTTGGGGCAGTCCATGAAATCTTCCCATCCCTTCGGTGCCCCAGCACAGCCCATACAGCCAGTGCTGTGTCATGCCTGCCAGGGAGAGGAGCTGTTCTTTTGTTGGATGTCTGTGATGTTTGCTGAGAAGGCAATTAAACGGTCAGATTGTTTCTTTATTAATCAGAAAGTGCCATGTAAGTCCTTTTTATTACTTAAGTAAACACCTGTGCATGCTGGGGACACCATGAAGATGCAGGAGGAGGTGGCTGAGACACACAGACAGGCTCTGTCTGGCTCCTGTGTGGACCCAGCAGTTAATTAATGGATTTGAATGTTTACATGACCAGCTGCTCTCTATGATTAAAGGCAGCAAATTAAGTAATGCCAAAGGAGATTATCATCTGCAATAAAGTCCCTTGATTTGATAAGAAAGATGCTAATACAGAGTACTGATGGCTCTGCACTCACTCCCTGTCAGTGGCCAGGACCTTTGTTATGTCTGTCTGAGGAGTCTTCCACAGGTTCCTTCTTCTGTGCCTGGTGGCAGGCTGTCAAGTGAGGCAGCCCACTGTGTCTTTGGGAATGTAAGACAGTGCAGCCATTTAAATGCCCAAGAAGGGAGCTGGTGCTTTGGTTTGAGCTGGATGCTGGCAGGCTTTGTGCACAAGAGGCATAGAATAACAATAGCCAAGCTCCATCACTGCTCTGGATCATCTGCCAGGCAGACAGGACACATAAGGGTGCTCCCTGGCTCCGGTGAGGGTGTCCCATGCTCAGATATCAGAGGTCTGGCATCATCTGCAACAGGGTGGCAAAAGGCTGTGCTTTGCCTGGTGTGGTTTGCAGAGGAGCCGGCACTGGCCGCTTCTTTGTGCCTCCAGGAAATCTTGTAGCCAGCAAGGAGCCTTGGGGCTGCTACCAGGGTGCCACCGGGTAGCCCAGTCCCTGTGGGGCCATGACAGGAGATGGGCTCCCTCAGGAGCACCACACATGGTGGCAATGTCAGAGCTGCCACGGGCATGAGAAGATGCTGCAGGGAGGGAAGGGAGGTTGCAGAAAAGGAGGGCGAAATCTGAGCCTGGAGTCACGTTGCGCTTCAGCGCTTCGAGGCACTGGTGCGCTTTGTTTCAGCAATTAACCCCTCTGCAGGCTGCAGGCCAGCGGAGCACAAGGATTGTGGCCTGGGATGCTGAACTATGAGACGGCCCAGGAATTTCTCAGGCTGGTGGTAACAAGGGATTTCTTTTGTGTGTGATCACCCAGGAATGCTACTCATCTTTGTGTGAAGGGAGATTTCTCATTCTGAATGGACCATCAGTCCATGTGTGCCCAGTGCTTGCCCTTGATGCTGCCTGTGCTACTGTTCTGGTGGGGACACCGTGCTTCAGGGTTTTGGTGCATTCCCTTCTCTCAGGCCAGAGTGGTCTTGTGCTCTCAGTCCTTGGTTTTGCTGCTGGTTTTCCCCATCTGCCCCCAGCACTGCCTGGCTGGAGCTGCTCCAGTTGCTTTCTTTAACTTGTAGCCACACATGCCATTCACAAAACCAAAATGTGCTGGGTCCTCTCTTCTGTTGGCATACCCGGACTGGGGTGCCAGACACGGCACCGTTCTATGATACTCCACTGCTCCTTTCCATGGTAATACCCAGCTCTGCCACCCACTTTCCAAGAACTGTGGGCATGTTACTGCCTCCCGCTTGTCTCTTAACAGTTTCTAATTTGCAGAGTGGCATCAACACCTTTCGTTATTTAAAACACCTAGATGGTGACAGGTGCTAAGGAAGGGTCCAGGTATAACTCAAACCTGGGTAAGCAGGCTGCAAATAAAACCACTGTGAGATAAATAGACGTGCCTGGGAATTTTATTGTGAGCTGTCTGACAGTGCCTGATGTAATGTAATTTTCTGTGTTCTGTCTCGACAATAAAAACTTCACAGTGTCTGATATGACTTCATTTAGCTTTAATGTTGTCTGAGGTATGCCATTAGAAAAGTGTGGCTTATTTAATTTGGTTTGAATTCTAAATGTCTGCTTGTTTTTTAAATCGTAGACAAAAATTAATAGAAGGCAAGGGGAAGATGTGAGGTTCAGAAGCATTAATATTTGTTCATATGTTCCACATTGGTCTGAAGCATCCTCAATGCCTAGGCTGTGCCTGCTGGCTGAAGTAAAAACAGCATGATGTTCTCCTCTGGGTTTTGAAACTTAGTCTCTTACAGTCTTTCTGCAGATCAGGAATCTCTTGGAGGTGAGGTAGGAAAGGGTGTCATTAAAAGACAGAATATAATTGAGCAAAAAGAGATTAAAAACTGATGGAAGGACCAAGATCTCATGTCTTTTCAGATCCCTGGAGGAATCAAGGAGAAATTGTTTATTGCAATTTCTTTATTCCTTTTTTTGAAATTTCTGATCCCAAACCTCTAAAAGAGCAGACACCTGTTGTCCCCAGTTAGGCTCTTTTCTCCTTGGGTTCCAAAGCATTCCCACTGTTACTAAGAGATGTTCATATTTTAAGGCTTACTTTACCTCTGTGGAGGTGTATCATTATCAGGATTTCTCAGTGTGCCCTATTGCAGAGAGTCTTATTAATTTTGGTCTTCCAAACACGCAGGAATGGAGTATCAATGGCAGTGCTTGTCAGCATCTGTGCTGGACCACATCCCATGCAGCCAGATAGAGCCAGCAAGGACTCATTAGGAAAGTTGGTCCCAGACACTGGTAATGACATCGTGGCGTGATACAGAGCAGCAGATGTTTGCCAGCAGCTGCAGTTTGAGGTCTTTGCTCTTCATTTTTTTGGTGTCAGATTGAAGAGGATCATTGGCACTATTTGTGGGCTGGGGATTTTCTTTCTCACTTTAGCACTGTTGCTTTGCTGATGGTTTTTGGGTTCTTGGCTGGGGCAGTGAATGAGGCTCCTTTGATTTGCTTTGTTTTCTGCTTTGGATTGGAGGGTGTCAGTGTGTCAAGCATCATTCTAGCAACAGAGAACTGGGGAACTCATCCCCTGCATGTAGCATGTTGCTTCAAGGGTGCTCTGGCATGAGAGAGTGCAGAGTTCCTCTCTTTTCTTAATCAATTATACAGCTGGACTGTGAACCTCCATACAGACTTGGAGACAAGCCCTGCAGGCTCCAGAGGGAGGTTTCTGGGAGGGTCTCAGATAGAATTGAGCTTCTCTGGTGGATTTGTGGTTTGGGTATGCATGACGTGGGGTTGGTAGGATGAAGAGGGGACCGATGCCATGTGGGAACAACTCTGAGAAGTTCATTGGTCCCATCACTGATACCAGCAAATATTCAGCACTGATCTGCTTGAAATGAAGGAGCAGGCGAGGCCAGAAAAGGAAATGAGTTCAGTGGTGCTTCAGTACTGCTGTCTGCCCAGAGGGAACAAAAGAATAGCTCTTGTTGTGGTTTTCCCAGTGGAAAAGGGCCTGGTTATGGGGGTCCTTGGCACTGTCCTCCCGTGAGGGATGCCAAGAGCCTCAGCAGGACCCTCTCAGGACACTGCAGTTCCAGAACCATGCTGGCAGCAGAGATAGGGCTGTTCTTTCTGCGGCTGAACTCATCAGAGATCCATGCCACAGTGATCTCAAGTGTTCTGAGCAGCCACAATGGTTTGGAGAGAAACAAAAGCACCAGCTTGGTGAGGAAGCATAGGATGGGTCACACATAGCTCCACAGCCTCTGGTTCCCTGGGACTTCTGCTTCTTAAGGATGTATCTTGGAGTACTATCTTTGGGTCTCCGAGGTGCAGTGGTTGATAAAACCCTGTGCATAGGGAAGAAAGGTGCTTCCTGCAAGCACCTGGGAATTCAGAGACATAACCTAGACCCCCTCTCTTTAATTAGACTGGTAATCTCACTGCTGGGCAGCTCTTCCTTTTGGTGGGGTGACTGTGGATGTAGCTGAAAGTGGTATGCTATTTCTCAACACCATTATTATAAATTTTAATGGCATTTTTGGTGACTTCTGAGCTGTCTTGTAGCACCATTCATTTATATAATTGTGTGATGCCTCAGCCACATATCTGAGGGTGAAGAGTGAACCACCTCTGAGCTACTGAACACTATGAAAACTTAGCAAGTGGAAAAGCCATATGTCCATTAAATCAAAGACTGTATGCTTGACAAAACCAGACAGGGAGAGGAAACGGAGAGTGATGCATGCCTCAAAACACACCGTATTGCTTTTTGCCTATATGGACAATTTCTGCTTCTTAGGATGTAACCAGATTAACCTTGCTGTTATTGTCTGCCAGGGTGCTGAGTCAGTTGTATTCCTATGTCTGTGAAAATGTCAGCTATAGGGAACAGGAAGGGCATGGCTTTCTGCAGTGGTGGAGGTCCTCAGATTAGCTAAGTTAGAGTGCTGGGGTGCGGCTGTGGGAATTCTTGCCTATAGTTTCCAAACACATCTGTTCTAGGCATGTGGAATCTCCTCCATCTGTGCAATTTTCCTTACTACTTTAACACTGACTTCTTGAGATTTTCCCCGCCCTCCTTCCAATCTCCTATCTCCAATCTCTGGTTCCCTCTCCCCTGCATTTCACCTCAATGGGTTTCCTGCTGGGTAAAATACACATCCTCCTCTTCCTTCCCATTCCCTCCCTTCTCCCATGCCTGGCAGTTGTCCAGTATAGCAACCTTGACCTTATCTCCAATTCCTTCCATTTCCTCTACCTCAGCTAACACTATCGGTGAACTCTGCCCATTTTCCTCTCCTTCATCCTCCAAAGGCTGGCCATGCATCCTGCTGGCCATGTATCCTGCTGGATATGTTGTCACTTCTTTCCTTGCTGACTGCAGTCCCCTCAGTTCTGGCCTCCTTTATGTGTGCATCTGTGCAGGAAGCTGGTAGGAGTTTGGCTGAAGCGTTTTTTTTTTTTTTTTTTTTTTTTTTTTGTGAACCACACTGAAATCAGTGGGAATGAAGCATCAAGCCCTTTACAAAACACCGACTCTGTGTGTGTCTGGAAAGAGCCTTTCCTAAGGGTGCAGCTGCACAAGGAGCACTGGCTGCAGTGATGAATATTAAGCCACCCTCAGCCATGTGTGTATTTTTACTGGCTGCCTCCCATAGCTGCAAAAGTGGGGATGTTGGTGAGATCCTTGCTCACTCCCTCACTTTCTTCACATGTGTGTTTGACCTTTTGTAGCACCAGCCTGGCACGGTGGGGAAGTCTCTGTGGCTTGGAGCAGCGGGGCAGTGGCGTGGCCGTGTGCTGCACTCACCATTGCTGATGGTGGCACTCAGTAATTTGGACATCTCTTCCGGTTGGCTGGGGCTTTTGGCTTCCAAGCTAAGGATCAAGGATCATGCCTATTTTAGAAATGAAGTAATCTGTCACTTAGACTCTGACTGCAAGATTTGGGTCTACCTCTTTTGCTGCATTTCTCATTCTTTAACGTTATTTTTCCCTCTTCAGTCAAATTCTCTTCCTTTGTTCAGGGGCCGCTCAGTTGATTGCCCTTGTCTGAGAAGGAAGGTGACCCTTTGAATGTTTTTTGTGTGATACTATATATCCAGTATATCACTGTGTTTGCAAGAATGCTTTTATCTTGTCAGTATGGTGATTGGTTAAGTATGATCAAGCTCTTTAGAAAACATTTCTCTAATCATTTTTGTTTCATTTGTATTCTGTAATAATTTTGAGAGTGATTGTGATCATGGAAGTGCTTTGTAGCTCATTAGTGACTTCAGTTATGTGAGGAGAAACTGCGGCTGTCTTTCATTTGGGAGACCTCGTGATCTACTCTAGTTTGGCTAGAAACTGTATTTAAAATGTTGTCAGCAGCACTATCCAGCAGAATTCCTTTTAACTTTGCCATATTACTCTCAACTACAAAGAAATATTGGATGTTAGACCTTTGCGTGGTGTTTCCTGTGTTAGTTCTGAAGAGGGCCATGGGAGAAGACCCATGTCAAGTATGACCACAGATGCCTGAATATTCTTCTTTTGGTTGCAATGATCCTGGTCATTTATAGAAAGAAAGCATCTTTCGTGATGAAGCCAGAGTAATTATGCATGCATTGGTGTCTCTGACCTCTGTTGGAAGCTGATTCTGAAGGACTGTGTTGCATTTACCAGCCTTGTGAGAAGTTTGTAACCCGTTTTGCAGCCATAAGTTGCAGCTGTAGACAGGCTGGATCCAGTCCCTAGTGCTCCCTCTCCAGCCTCTGTCTTTTCTATCTGACATTATGGATGGGGTGGCTGAGGGCGTGTCCCCAGGTGGAGGGGTACAAGCTGTAACCCTCTGCCACTAGGTCCAGAACCATGCCCAGCCAGAGAGTGCCTCTGCTTTTTCAGTCTGTTAAATAACCTTGGGGAATTATTGCAAGGTTAGTAAGGCTAACCTTCCTTTTTCTGAGATGCCACCCGCTCTCCAAAGGAAGTTTGTGTATCACCTGCAGCTCAGTTCATGAAGGTTGCTATTATGAGTCACTGGCTGTTGGTCATGACATGAGTTAGGCACAGATCTGTGGCCAGGGCTTGAAAGGCTCCATGCCTTTTTGTCTGTAGCGTAATGAATTAGCCTGTCTTTTCCTTTAATATATGCATATGAACGCTTTTATTAGTAAAAAGGCCCCTACAGCTTAAAACATTTGGAATAATGAGAGCTGAGACAGTGCCCCTCCGTTGGTTCTCCTCTATTGTAAAAGTGGTGAGGCACTGGCACAGGTTGCCCAGAGAAGTTGTGGATGCTCCGTCCATGGGAATGTTCAAGGCCAGATTGCCTGGGGCTTTAAGCAACCTGATCTAGTGGAAGGTTCCCTGCCCATGGCAGGGGGTTGGAACTAGAGGATTTTTAGGATTCCTTCCAACCCAAACCATTCTATTTTTCTATTATTCTATGATTCTTTGGCACAAATAGCTTGCTGGCCTTGGCATGGAAGGCAAAGTGATGAGACAAAGCGTAAAACATGCTGTGTTTTTAAATGTGGAAAAGACGTGAATGGAGTGCCTCGTGTGTTGTGTGTGAAAGCATTCCTGTGATGGTGCTACATGCCGCTCTGCCATCCTAATTTGCTTTCAGAGGCCCCCAAGTATAATAATTCTTTGTGTTTCCTAAAGGATGTGAAGACTAAATACAAGTTTGGTCAATGATTTCATTGTTGATTTCTCCCGGAGTTACAAAGCAATGCAAAAATATTAGGGACAGGCAGGGTGCATCTCACTGAATAAAGATATTGTGTCTCATAATTTGAGCTGGATGCCTGTAAAAAAAGGAAAGCCCTATGAAAAATGCTTACAAGGCTGGTTGGACAGCGGAAATCTTTTGTAAAATGTCATTTCGGCATCTTTCCCAATGGAATCCTTCGTGCAGGAGGACTGGCCAGCATTTTGGAAACAAACCCAGCCAACATTAGGTTTGGACATCTGCTTGTTTTAAGGTTGCTTTCACAATTTTCTCTGTAGCTGAAGATCGGTACTTGATGTCTATGTGAAAACGCTGCCAGAGAAGCAATGAAGTTATGCCAACTGTTTCTTTCCTGAGCACAACTTCTTAGAAATGACTGTTTGATGCCGGAAAATCATCTTGTTTGCAGTGCTCCCATGTCTAGAAGGATGAGTACTGCTTGATCTTGTCCTTGTATAAAGTTATCCTAAATGGACAAAAAATGTTTCTTGAATCAATTTAACTTTAAACCAGGGTGATCTCTTGCCTGAACACATCTAGACTGAGTGATGGTACACTTAAATGGTGTCCAATCAAGTGACTTGTGAGGAAGGGGTAGTGGTGTCTTTTGTCTTTGCAGGTGGCTAAAGGGATTGAATTTGAGACAAGCTAGTGGTGAAATTTTCTGGATCTTTTCTTCCTCCTTGCTTAAATCACCCAAAGGAGAATTAACACCTATCTCCTCTTATTTCTACAGGGACCAGCTCGCATGACATCTGATCTTGCATCTTCTCCTGCAGCAGGGTATGTCCCTGTGGGCCAGAAGCCAGAGGCTGTGGTGCATGCTATGAAGGTAAGGCTGTGGGAGGCACTGAGGTGTCCTGTGTTGCACCTGAGTGGCCGAGCTGGGCATTGGCTCTTCTAGTGGAAACAACTGAACACAGAAAGTTAATACTCAGGCAGGATATTGGTAACCAGCACCTGTATCATGATGAATAAGCATTGCTTAAAATAGTTGCAGAGCTAAGCAAGATTATGCACAGCTATTTTTTTGGGGTGGGAAACCTGCAATAAAAGCTGCTGATGCTGAAGGTGTTGGTTACCCTTTGTGTTCATCAGTCCTGCATAAACTGGGTCTCTGGGGTGACAGTGATGACCGAAAAACTGTTTTAAAAAGGGACACATAATCTGCAGTTCCTATGTATATTTTGTTACTGAAAATCCTGCAGGAGCCTTCAAAGGAGAAAGGTTTTATTTTATGAAAATATACAGCAAACAGTGGCATCCTACCTATGTAGGATGTGCATCATTAGTAGGGGTTAAAGTCAGGACCATTGGCAATGGGACCATGGGAGACTGGTAGCTGAGTTAAAGGAGAAAACTTGCACCGTGATTTCACAGCAGGTCATAGTGACCATCCATTAGCAGAAAAAATGTAATTCCCCAGTGCTACATGTTTAACTAGTTAAGCAAGATACTTCGGGGTATCTAAGAGACACAGAAGCACAAATCCTTTACAAGGTGCCATAGGAAGGGCTGGAAAGTCTCTTAACTAAATTAGTCTTTAGTTGAAATACAATGATTTATAGATTTGGATTTGCTGAAGCTGAAAAATTTTGTACAGGGTTAAAAAGCTTTCATCAGCTCAAAGGAGTATTCTTGGATGGCTGCTCTGGAGCTCGGGTCCCTATGGTCATAGCTGGGAAAAAGTTCTAGCAGTGGCATCATTGGCTTGGGTGATCTTAGACCTGGAGACAGATGCTTACAAAGCTCATTGTTTTGTACCTTTCTACATCTGACAGATAAATAAATGGCACAGATGTTGCTCATGGTTTTGATCTACAAATTCCCTAAATTTTCGAATTTTTAGTGTTTCTGGCTTAGTATATTGTGCTCGTCCAGAGTCTCTTGGCTCCAGGACAGATGTTGTGGTGGGGGTAAAACCAACAAATGTCAGGAGAAGCAGTAGTGTGGCTGACGAGGATGTTGGTTCCACTGGGCAGTTGCAAGATCCCAGGAGGATACTGAGTGCCATTATTTGTCAAGTAGTTATTAAAGGCAAGACAAATTTGATTTGATTTGGATCTAATTTGAGTTTGAATTATAAATGATCCTTCAAATTGAAAATCTTGATTTTTCAGCTTTCTTGAGACTTTATACATCCAGATTGTGTAACTCCTATTGATTGATTGTATGACCATGTAAGAAAGGATATCCAGCATGGTTAAGGATTAAGAAATACCTTTAGTACAGTTTTCACATGTTCCCAAAGAAGCTGACCACACAAGTGGCAGTTCACTTGTTGACATATATTTGTCCTGTGTTTTCCAACAAGTTTCTTCTTTGCTTATTGTGAATGGCTCTGTGCTATCAGAAAGCTCCATCCTGTACTATACTGCAATGTGCTTGTGGGTGATATTTCTCCTCCGTGTGTATATATATATGTGTGTATATATATATATATATACATACAGATGGATCTGCTACAGTGTTGCCTTGCAGAATGTTGCAAACTCAAGTGAACCTTTGTTTTTCTGTCACTTTGTACTGATTTGGCTTTGATTGCATTTAGTCATCCAAGCCCTAATGCAGTCCAGACTACTGCTGTTGGCTTTTTCTTCCCAAACTGTGGGGTTCACACCTTTCTGCTCCCGCTCTTCATTGCATTTGGTGAGGTGGTGGTGAGGGATAGTATTAAGCAGAGTTGGTAGTGTTTTTGAATTACAAGATCAAATACTTATAAATTGATTACGATCATATTCTGGGGAGTAATTAGTTTCCTATTTGCTTTAGGAATTACAGGACTGAATTTCTTACTAAGGGCAAGAAACATAAATGGTTTTAAGATGTGGTTTGATAAGCTTATGAAAAGGATTGAAAATTAATGAGGAAGATTCTTGGAAACTGGAAATTAAGTTTGGAAGGTCTGGCGCAATGATTCATTTAAAGGAATTGAAAGGAAGTTGGATGACTGGTTGTTTGCACATATTAGTAATCCCTCTGCTTCAGAGCTTTGTGGATTCCTAGGAAAGACTGGAAGAAATTCAGACAAAATTCTCCTCTGCAGTTTCATAGTTTGGCTGGTGAGGTACATTTGTCTGCCTCCAAAGCCCTGGAAACTGCCATGGCTTGAGTCAGGAAGCAGGTGACATAGCAGTCACATCTCACAGGGAGTAAATGATCTCATGTGATGTGTCCTGCTCACTCACTTGGGGTTAAAAATATTCTCACATTTGAAGTGAGGAGGAAATTCTCCTGTAGGTCAGTGTGGCAAGGAGGGATGAGACGGTGTTTATCTTTCCATCCTATGACCCATTTGCAAGGATCATCTGGAAACTGAAAAGATGGAGGAAACTGGCCGTGGTCTCAATCTCTCCTCCTTCATTGTGGCACAGTGAAATAGTAGCTGTTGGTCTCCAGCTGCAGATGTTTTTTTGGCCATGGTATGCTGTAGCATATGGAGTGGGTTTTATTTGCATACCTACCTACCCTGCAGAACTGGGAAGCTTTTCCAGTGCCAGTCCCTGCACGTGGGACGCTGGATGCAGCTGCTACCTTAGACCCTCACCTCCTGTGACACAGATCATGACTCTCTCTTGAGAAGAGAACAATCTACAAATGAGACTTTGTGCTTTGGCTGTACCACAACAGATATTGGAAAAATCTCTTCTTGGCTGAGAAAAGAAGTCCTTACGGCTCTAGCAGGCCAGCTCCTTACTGCAAGGAAAGGCAAGGAGAGATGGAAAAGCCAGGAAATGATCAAGGGGGTGGAGCACCTCTCCTATGAAGAAAGGCTGAGGGTGCTGGGGTTGTTCAGCCTGGAGAAGAGCAGGCTCCAGAGATATCCTATAGCACCTTCCAGTCCTGTAAAGGGGGCTTGTAAAAAAGAGGGAGAGGGATTTTTATGTCACATAGTGACAGGACAAGAGGCAATGGTTTTAAACTGAGAGAGGGCAGGTTTAGATTAGATGTTGGGAAGGAATTCTTTACTGTGAGAGTGGTGAGGCACTGGCACAGGTTGCCCAGAGAAGCTGTGGATGCTTCATCCCTGGAAATGTTCAAGACCAGGCTGGATGGGGCCCTGCACAACCTGCTCTAATGAATGGCATCCATGCCAAACCGTTCTATTATTCTGTGATTCTATGAAGTTGGCTCCACTTGTTTTGTGGAATGCCTGCATGCAACTCTGTCCACAAGTGATGAGGCTGCAGGGATGCCGCTCTGTGCCCAAGCAAAAGTCACTGAGGGACTGTCCACTCCACATGGCTCTGCAGGGTTCTGGACTGCCTCTCTCTGCACCCACATAAGTAATATCCTCAAGGCTTTTATCTTGGGATTTTCTGCTAGCTAAACTCTCTATGTGGCTGAAATGCTGCCTGCAATTTAGTGTAAGTTCTTCCTTGAGCACGTTTAGGATTTTCTTTATTTTTCCTTCTGAAATAGTTTTGTTTGTTTGCACCTACTAAATAAGGAGCAAGATGACAGGTTGGCACTCCTAACAGCTGTTTTTGCTAACAAGAATAAAAGGTACATATGCTAAAGCTCAGTGTCTCACTGAACATCAAAGCACTTTTCTTAGGAACTGAGCAAACCTGCTAAAGACATGGGGAGGTGATGAAGAGACAAAGGTAAGAGAATGACATTTAGCCTATAACCCAGCTGCCCCCACAGCAGCAGCCTGGACCTCTTCCATGCACACAGAACTATCAGGCAGGTAATCATCACTCCCACTAATTGTGGATAAGACAGGATTTGGCCTTCCAAAACTAGGGAAAAATCCTAGCAGGGCATATGGACTGTTCCCTTGCTGAAGTAGGATGCTGTGTTTCCCAGTGCTGTGTCCAGTTGACTTATGAAGCAACAAAATTAATGAGGTTTGCACAATTTGGAAAGTATCCCTCAATCCCAGAATGCTTTGTGTTGCAGAAATGAATACTTCAACTTTCAGCTTCCCTTCCAAACCTTTACTACTGTCATTCAGACTCCTTGGTGGTGTTTTTTGATTGAATATTTGTTTGTTTTTGGAATATGTTTATATCTTGGCCATATGGGAGGTCAGTACAGCAAGTCAGAAGGGAGGTGGATGTGGTGGACCAGGTGACTTTGGGGTGACACTGCCTTACTCGCAGACATCAGTGCAGTCTAAAAGAACACGTGAGGTGTTCCTCAGTTTATGTATCAGTAGGGAGAAAGCCAGACAAGCCAGCACACCCATTGAGAGCAAGGCAAATGTTGTTTTCAGGAAGTGGCATCCCTATGCAGAAGAGCAGCATTTCCCAGTCCAGCCCCATCCTCCTGCATGTGGAATGGCCCCATGACTGAGTGCAGCACTCCTGCTCCCCCTGGCTGGCATTTTACCAGGGAGACCGTGAAGGGCTGCTGTGTCAACAGAGCACTAAGTGCTGTCAGTGCAGCTTGATGAAAAGCTAAAAGGAGGGGATGGCATGGGCCACTTTGAGCCTGGGGTACATTTGTCTGTTTTCTTTAGGCTCCTGGGTTGGGAGGTGGCAGAAATCACAGAAGGACCTACCCCAGTTTCTTAGAGCCACTCTGAGTGCACAGTCGTTGAACTTTAGCTGATCCATAGGCAGTTGATGTGAAGGCATGTCCATATTCCCCAGTGGTGTAACTGGAGGAACATTAACCTGGTCCTTCCAAACAGCTGAGGAGGCATCTGACAGGATCTGAGAATAGCTGGGGCTGGGTCAGCACTAAGAAAAGGCCTTCCTGTCTTTCTCCAGGAGGTTATTTCTCTCTTCAGAGTGTATTTTCTTCCAACGTGCCTTTCCTGGATAGGCTGTTGCATTTTATCACTATGAATCCCATTTTCCCATACCCAAGATGCTAACATATCTTTTCAAAGAGCCTAGCCAGACATGGGCTGAGCCTGGGAAGCAGGATGGTTTTCAGAGTAAATGAAATTCAGAAATTAAATACAAACATAACTTCCATCTGATCATCTTTAAGCTCCAGCTCTGCCTGGTTAACACTATTAAAAGACATTTCTACTGAAATATGCTGTGCCACCTTTTCACACCTCCTGAACTAAGGAATATGGGTTTAGTTTAAGCACAGGATGTAGAAAACCAGTTTATTTTAGTCCACTGAGACTCTTGTGCCTGCAAGATGGATGGCTGTTGAAAGCACAGGCTGGAGCTGATGTGATCTTTAACTAATCTACCCTATGGTTGTCCTTGACACTTGCCCTGTGGACACAGCCAGTGTTTAGCTGCTGGCCAGGCAGCCCTGGCTCTCCATGCCAGGATGTGATCCTGCAGGCTGCTGGCTTTGCAGCCAGCATCGGAAGCACATGGGCTCTAGACAAGCAAGTTCAATGTGCAAGTCCAACTGGATCAATAATTAATTCCCTCCTCTTTGGCAGAAAATAGATGCTCTCTTTGTCAGCATGTACATGCTTTTTGCATGCCTCTTGCCCTTCCTCTCTTCTGAGAATGGATTTGGATAATTCCTATTCATGCAGAGATTGGTCCCAAGTAGCCTACAGGCCCTAAGAGAATGACCTAATTTTGTTTGTAACACATTTTGAGTACAGCAGGATTGCTGTGCTGAAGCAGACCAGGGGATAATCTTCCCTGGTATCCCATTTTGCGGAGCAGCCGGTGCTGTAGGTACCTTACCTCAGCAAAGACTGAAACCCATCCTAGCACTGCAGCTGGCTCTGTACCTCCCTAGGATGTACAGGAGTATTTACTTATACAACTGCACCTGTTGTACCTTCACGTGTGTTTGGATGCATTGTCGTGAATGAGAGCACGTGCTGCTTGATGGCATTGGGTGGTTGCAGGAGCTCTGACCCTGCACACTGAGCTGACTACCTGGCTCATCAGTGGTGAAGCCCTGGGTGAGGTGTGTAATCACAGAGGCAACAGTAAAACTTGGAGGCTCCTGGGCTGTGATACGCCCACCTTGTGCAATATGCCTGTCTGGAGGAGCTGTCGGAATGCATGAGGACACAGCAGAGGGGTATCCTTCAGGTCAGTGTTTCCAGCTGGAAGTGAAGACTGCCTTTAGCCCCAGGCAGTCTCCTTTCTGTGAGCGAGGGACCACCTGGCCACAGCCAGGCACTGCCTGCCTGAAGGAGCTCTGGGAGGAGTGGCCAGGACAGTGGGGTGTGGTAGGCCAGGGCTGGCTCCCACTTTGCTGCTCTAGAGGTTTGGGGTGTGGGCAGCATATGGTGAAGCACAACAAGTACATAGACCAGCTGCATCTTACCAGCCCTGGGTGGGCTGGGGATCAGTGCCTGGGGAATGTCTCCAAGTGCTAATTAAAGAAAGAGGTTAAAAATTGCAGTTCTATATCCAAACTTTGCCAACCTGAAATACAAAAATGTAAGTCACAGACAGGATGTTTTCACTAATTTTTTGCAGTGTCTTGAGCTGCTTTCACAGCACACTTATTTGTCCTCCCAAGGAAAACATGCAAGTGTGGCCCAGCCACCTGGCTGAGAGGCCTCCAGGAGATCATGAACATGGGCACTGGATATGTCACTCTGGTGTGTCCCTGCTGGAGCTGTAACCTCTCTGCCTCTGCAAGGAAACCTGGTTCTTCCCAGATCTGGAAGTGCCTACTGGAGATGTCCTCTGAGCCTCAGAGTGGAACCTCCTTGGAGAGTCTCAAGTCCTTCTCCCACTCCCTTTCAAAGGTGTCCTATGCTTTTGCAGTCATGTCTCCATTTTTTTGCAGCACTTTCCTCCCAATAACATAATGGGAAAAGCCCCATAGTCATGAGCAGGAGGGAAAGGTGATACCTCACTCCTCCAGAGTCTCCTGTGGGCAGAGTGCTGTGGCCATGTACCTGGCACCAGCACTTGTGAGGCCAGCCTGGGTTCATCTGAACTCATCGAACAGTTGGTGTACAGTTACCCTGTAGCTGTGTCTGCAGTCCTGGGTGTGCAGAGGATGCACCCGTGTGCCAGCCCTGGCCAAAGCCCTTACCTTTATGGGTGGGAGTGGGAGTGGTGCTGAGATTGAGGTAAAGCTCATGGTGTTGAGGTGATCATCTCCATCTGCGGAGGGCATCTGTGGCACAAGGAGATGGTGACCCAGATTCACCTTGGCACTTGATGGGGACGGCACCTTCAGAGAGCTGGGAGGCAGCAGTTTTTTTCCCCATCCTGTTCCCATCTCCTTCACAGCCTGGCTGGAACCAGTTCAAAGGGAATGGATAAGAGCTGGGGATCACATAGGGTCCCAGGGTTCTATGATAACAGCCTGACTCTTGCTCTCACTGTGGGCCTCTAAGGGATTCCCTTCAGAAACTGAGTTAAAAACAATTTTCAGCTAAAAGGTGAGTGAAATTGGCCATGTCTGTTTAAGATCTGCAAATTCATGGTTGATTGGGTAACACTCTGCTTTTCAGTAGTACAAACCTCTGCTTCTTTCCCTGATGGCCCAAACACTGTTAGACCTAAAAGCTGCTGACCTGGGCTGACCACAGTTGTCCTATGACTTGGATTAGTGGGTGGGAGTGAAGTAGCCCCACTCCTGCAAAAGATGGGAAAGGAGAGAGCGTGGGTTGTTGGGGGGCTGATTTGTTGTGGTGCTGCCTGGAAGGTGTGACTACCAGCAGCCTTTCTGGAAGAGATGCACTTGTGGACACAAAGCAACCTGCTACCGGTGGTCCCCAGGACTGTGGCAGCAGCCATACCATGCAGGTGGTGGGACAGAGGCAGGACATGGCTGAGGGAACAGGGAGGACAGAGGTGCCCAGTTTAATGTCATGTTTGTCTTTGCGTGTCTTGAGGCTTTGATCCTGAGGCTTGAATCTTGACAATTTAAATACTTGTTAATTATGTTCTTAGGAACACACATAATTATTTGAGGATCATAATGATTTTGTAATACTGGTTTTTTGTAGGTCCTTGAGGTCCATGAAAATTTGGACAGGCAAATGCAAGACAACTATGAAGAAGACCTAAGTGAAAAGGAGAAGGCGATTGTTCGTGAAATGTGCAATGTAAGAACTCCTCCCAGCAACTCTGAGGGTTCCTTTTGTGGCCTTTTGTTAGAAGTATGGAGGAGCAGGGATCTGCTGTGTGCAAGCCTTGTGAAGTCCACAGGCACAAGGGAAGAGTGGAAGCTCTGCTGACCACTGTTCTGGGTAATCCGAGTGCCTTGTTCACTGCACAGAGTAGCCTTTGCTCAGTATATAGTTCCCACTTTGCTGCCTTCCAGGCTGTGGAATAGCTAGTCTAGGTGACCAGAGATGTGCAAGGGGCTGTCCCTGACCTGAGAGTTCTGTCAGCAATTGTCTCCACCTGTGCCCTTAAGGACTCCTTTGGGCTAAGCATCAATTGGTTGCCATGTTTAAAGCTGTACAGCTTGAATGGGTTTGACCCTAAACCATGTGGTAATGTCAGAGGGAGAATCTTCTTGTCTGGAGTCATTGACCATCATCATGATATGTGGGGTGCTATTAACACTGCCCATGTTTTGGGCAACCACACTGTTAACTGAGCTGGCCACATCCTGTATGGTGAGTGCTCGTATGCAGCCTTTGCTCTGTGGTGTCTGCTGTCATGGCATTGCCTCCAGCCTCAAAGCACCTTGGCCATGCTCTGGCTTTGAGCAAAGTTTGGGATTTCTGCTGGAACACAGCCCGAGCTGCCTGTCACCTGCAGTTGGGGATGTGCTGTTCAGTTGCCTAGAGCAAGGAGGAGGATGCTTGTGAGCCTTCATTTTTTGACATTCACATAAGAGGTCAGCCCAGGTGGCATCATTTAGTGCCTTTCAGCAGTTGAGAGGGGCCTAATGCTCTGTTTAAATTCTGAAACCCACCTCAACCCTAAAAAGAGGGTGTAAAGAACTCAAGTGCAGCTTGCAGAGCTAAATCACTGAGCATCCTTGGCAAGGGCTGAGGAACTTGACTTTGGTTGCCGGATCCCTGTAAGCAGAGCCAAGACCAGAGTAAATGAGGGCCTGCTTTTTGGGATGTTTTGTCTGCTTAATGTCCCAGTCCCTTGTAGCTATGCTGGGGGAAAGCTAAAATACTGTAACTTCATCCTCCCAAACTGACTCATCTCTTATTTGTCTATCATCGGCTGTTTTCTCTTTAAATATTCATTTCATGTAGATTCAAGGCAGCTATAAAGTTTTTTGCAGTTTATTTTTATTTAAATAGTGGCCCTAGAGTGATAAAATGTATGTTTTTAGAAAGTCATGTATATATAATTTTAATCATTATCTTTTTCATTATCTTTTCTGTTCATGGTGGCATATTTTCTGTAAGCATGGCAGGGTTGACCTACCATTGAACTTAAGTTCTGAATCTAGTGTATTTGTTTTATACTATTACCCCAGGCAAAAACGGTTCTAATTTCAAAAGGGACTAATTAGAAAAATGCATCGATGGTTTTTTTCCTTGGAAACTGGTGCACAGATGCCATCCAGTGTCCCTGATGAGAACTGCAGCCCAGCTCTAGAAAAGGGCTGGTTTTGACTTTCAGACTACGATTAAAAAATATTGCAGTTCCTCAGAGGCTTTGTTATTTGGATGGTTTTTTTTAACTTCCCGTCTTTGTCTCCTCCAACCCTTTATTTTTACTTACAGGTTGTCTGGCGAAAGCTGGGTGATGCTGCAAGCTCCAAACCCTCCATCAGGCAACATCTGTCAGGAAACCAGTTCAAGGGTCCCTTGTAGGAACACCATCCTGGCAACTGGAAGTGATGGATTCTGTGAAGACTAAAGAGGCAGAGCTCAGTTTTTCTGGCTGCCTGTTCTTTGGGAGTTGGGGTTGAGTTTTTTCAGGGTTTCCTTTTTTCTTCTTTTTTTTTTCAGCTTTTTTTTGTAACAATAGTGTAAATATGGCAGCTAAAGGCCTGATTTCCAGGCTGTGGTGCTCTGGAACTACTGTTCACTGGGTAACCATCCAATAATGCCAGACTTGCGTCATTTGTATTGTAGTTCAAACCTGCTTTGTTGTAATGGTCTGTTTGTAGAATTAACTAACTCAAGAGAATTTCTAAGAGGAACAAGAAGAACCCTTAACCTGCGGAGAAGTCACCGTTCGTATTGCTCCTGTCCACCCGCTTGTCAGTGAGTCATAGCTGGGTTAGTAGCACCAGGCAGCCAAGGAAAATGCAATTCAAATGCATTGGCTTACTGCCTGCCAAGTTCATGAGCTGCTAACACTTTTTGGAGGTCCTTATTTTGAAGAATGACATGCAACTGTTTTCACAAGGCTCTGTGTAAAATACTGAGTGGCAAGCTAAAAACACTCGTACTGCCCTATGTTTTATGGTGGTACTCATCACATAAGCGTACATAAAAGCTTAAGACACTATATCAGGTGTAATGAACAATTTTTCATGATCAAATGATACAAGATTTCTGCAGTTGTAATGTGAATGAAGTCACGTAGCCCCACACCAGTATTCCCTACAAATATGGCAACACTTTTCCTGTAAAGCTTTCACTATGAAATAATGCAGCAGAAACTGCTATCCTGACAGTGCTTACGGCTTTCACAGGATCTTCAAGAGCAGCTCATCTTTCACATAAGGAAGATTTGGGTGGATTTTTTTCATGTTCTTGCTGGGTCCCTCACCTATACTGGTTCCTGTGTAAGGTAACCAAACAACAACCTTGCAGAGCTGAATAAAAACTCCATAAACACGGGCTGTCGGGTAAGACTACTTCCTGCCATTCAAGCTTTATTTTTGTTAATGAACCAAAACAAGTGGGTTTTTCCTTCTTCAAATGGTTGTATATAAAACAATGAGACTTATATTTTGCTATTGTGGAGTAGCTGCCTGTGTAGTTGTAAGAATTTGACTCCCTCCTTTTTCAAGTTGTCACAGCAGCTGTCCCTGTATTTCATTAGATGTTCTTTCCCAATAGTCCAAGGAAGTGGGGCTTCATTATTAGAACTCATTGGTGTAAAATAATTTTAAAGACAGGCATGTGAAAAGATCAAACCTCCTCTTCAAAAGTTGCATTGATTTTACTGATTAGTTGGAGGATGTAATGACCTCAAACACCATTAATTTCTTTTTGTTCTCTGCAAGAATCGGTCACAGCTACAGACAGCTGTATTAGCTGGACAGGCTCTTCCTCTAAATGAATTTGTTCTACCAGTTGAGTTCTTGACTTTTGATATTGTATTAACACGGAGCACCAACACAATACCAAGGAGCCCATGTCGCAACTTACGTAAGGTAATTGGTCCTGTGGTGTACAAAAAGCTATAGCTGCCTGGCTGAAGAACTTGTAGTGTCAGCCAAAACCTGTAACCAGTAAAAAAATAGAGAAGGAATACAACCAAAATACACAATAACCAGTAAGAGTAAGCACCACTTCATTATTCATTGCAGAGATAGAAATGTAACAGTTGAGTAGGTTATTTAAAAATAACCAACCAAGAACCACCCCCAAAACCAAGTGCATACTTTCACTCACACACCCACCAGCAGATTATTTGTTACTACTGCTCAGTCAGTGAACACAGAGCTAGATAGCTCTCAGTCTAATAGTATTTACATTCCATGGCGTCTGGAAAAATCCAGTCTAGAGTTTTTCTGTCTCCTTTAAGATACAACATCTTTAGAGGATTCTGGATTTCCTCCTTTTTGCTTTTTATTTTGACCTCCAGTTTCTAGTCACCATTGGTGATTACTTGTCTTCCTTCTGTACAATTTATACCTTGGGATTTCTGTACCAGAAAAGGTGATGTAAAGCAGAGCATCATTATTCCTTAACATCTAATGTCAAACAGAGGGTTACTTTAATCTATCTGCTTGAAAGCCCATTTTAACTTTGGTGGCATCTGATTGCTGGATTAAGCAGAGTTCAAGTATATTTGGAACAAGCTTGATTTATGTCGGTGAATTTTAACTAAAGCAACACGGATGTTGCCAGCACTTGGAGAGAGTTAACTGTGTTCATGACATGCTTGCTACTTAAGGGGTGTATGAGGCTATTAGCAGCTCCTCTTAACAAGACAAGAGCTATACTAATTAGATTATTAGTCTCACCACTGTGTAATTCCCATTCAAATATTCCCTGCTATCAAATCTCTCTCAAAATCTATTCAATGACTTCAAGCAAAGCTTGTTTTATTCCACCTGCAGATCTCACCTACAAGGGAAACCGTGCTGCAGTTGAGGTCAATTAGCCCTGCAAATCCTGAAGAGCCAGTTTACAGTGTAGCCAGCAGTTCAGCTGAACAACCTTCATACTCGTAGGATACTGCCCTTTTTTAATAAAAACCAAGATTTTATCATCTTCAATGTAAGATGTGCATCACAGACTTTGCAGAAGAACATGACATTGCTGTACCTTGGGGTGTTACTGTTTAGGGGTTTTTAGGCTTGCTACTCTTCATAGTTAGCTCCAGTTGAGCTATTAAATGTCTTCCTGGCATAAAACGATGCTCAATGACTTTACAGGATGACTTGGGTGCTGGATTTTCAGCTGTCTAAAAAGATGTTTTATATGCATATTTAAATTCACTTACCTATACGCTCAGTATTCAGTGAAATCTACCTGAGGAGCTTTGTACATCAAGTTGGAGGGGAGCATTCCTTGAAATAGTGGCCATTAAATTCATATATTTGGGGCGATAGTCCAAGATAATTTCCTCAAGATTGAAGCCCTGGGTTCTGCAATCCTCTGGCAAAGAAAGCATCCACTGTTTACAAATGGACTTTGCTTGCTTAAGGAAAGTAAAATCACATCCTTGACGTTTGTTGGAGTGACTGGAGTATGCAGCATGTCCCTAACAGTTCCTGAAATGCTGCAGTGTAACCAGCTTCAGTTGGCTCTTTGCACCTTGATAAGACTGCTGAGCACAACCTTGTTTGAGAATGGCACATTTTTATCCAAATATTAGATATTAAATGAAATCAGTGTTAAAGTGACCTTTTATCTTTCTAGAAACTGGGGGGGAAGAGTACTACTGATCTTTTTCAAAGTGCATGACTGTAAAGTGATAAAATTGTATATTTTTCATAATGTGGGGAAAGTCTATTTGTGCTGCTTTAGAAATCAGTTTAAAGTTTGATTTCTGTTAAACCTGTGATCTTACAGCCCTGCTATATTTTCTGTATATGATTTACAAAGAACTGGAAAAGTTAGCACCTGCTGTTGTGTATATAGCAAAATTCTTTAGACCTTAGCACGCGTTTTTACCTATTATTGAACCACTCTGGCTTTTTTGGGAGAAGGAAAGTAATAGTACAGGTTTTTTTGATAATGTGTGTAAAACATTCATTTGAAATATTTTAGTAAAAATGAAGTAAGAGACTGATTGTGATAGTGTATACTTCTAGCTGAATAAAATAAAATGCATTCTTTTTAAATAAACTGATGAGTAAGATTTGGGAGACCACTGTTGAAGTATCTTGGAGTGAGTACCATAGTTACAAACTCTGAACTAATATGAAAAACCTGGAAATCCACTAAATTCAGAACCAATTTTATTTGGGTAGAGTGAACAAAGTAGTCCCATTTATAACTATGATGTACATCACAGTAGGTTGTTACATTCAGACTTTCACACTTAGAAAATATATATATTATGTACAGGAATTTGCAAATAGGTGTAAACATACAATATTTTAAGATACCAGTACATTCCAAACCAAAACTATCAGCAAGGCAAACACCTCAAAATTATTCCAGTCAGCTAGCATTCAGAATCTCTCTTAAATAAAGCAGCTTTTATGCTTGACATCATGTTGTTTTACTTACTACTAAAAATGAAGTTTCTTATTATAGATCAAATATTATAGTATCTGGCTATTTTGATACTCAAAAATAGGCACTGATTTCTAGAAGGAAATTTTCTTCTTACTGATATAATTGAGCCAATATGGCTGGTTTTGCTAGTACAAAGTAATCCAGTGCTGGAATAAGTCAAGACAATTAAACTTAAGTCAAATGTATAAAGTTAGAATAGATACTGCAAAGCTGATTAAAATCTAGAAGCCTATATAACTCACCATAAACCATACTGCAAACAGATCAGCTAAATTTTCATTTAATCTCATTTCTTCATCTAAATTATACAGATTACCCTCCTCTTCATCTTTACAATGTAGGTTTTGGCTATCTACTCCTGCCTAATCAACATAAAGGTATATCGTGCAAATTACCTCATGCTATCTCATCCATGTAGCACGTCCCAGTCCTGCTACAGGTGGCATACCAGGTGGTGGAATTGGAGGTGGTACAGGTGGCTGTCCACCTGGGGGAACAGTAGGAGGGGGGTAACTAGCTGGTGGCATTCCCAGCCCTGGAGGTGGATGAGGTGGTACTGCATGAGTTGGAGGCAATCTTGGAGGTGGGAAATTAGGGTTGTATGTAGGTGGAGGAGGAT
>VYZT01030826.1:333-29328 GCA_013400735.1 Pomatostomus ruficeps | reverse complement strand
TGTTATAGATGTTTTTCTCTGTTTACCTTCTCTACCCCTTGGAAGATTTCTCTTTCTATTTGAGAATCGCATTATGTTCTGACCAGATTGAAGTTTCACATTTTTACATCAGTAATTCTAACATTCTTTTTTTTTTTTTTGCTTTACCTATTAACATTTAACTCCATTTCAGGTTGATGGTATAGTCTCATGCATACATTGTTCCCCTTATAGAGCCAGCAAGATATCAACCCGTTGTCAAAAGCACAGGTACAGACCCCAGATATGGCCGTGGCACTGTGATAATGATCTTTCCGACAGCTGAGGATATTTATTGATGGACAAGTCAGACATATATTGCTTTCATAGCCTTGCAGGCAACAAAGTCCAATTTGACATCTTTTTTTTGCATGAAAGTAAAACATAATCCCAAACAACTGAACTTCCAAAATGGGACAGAGCCCAGGAGGACGAGATTTCTTGGCCAAATGTTAAGTATTAGACCATGCAGTTGGGTCCATGGATGTTTGTTGTAGCATGAATGGAACTGTAGCATAATAAAAAATCCTGTGCCATTAAACCACCAGCTGTGGAACTAGTCAGAGAACTTTCTCTTTTGGGGGTCTGGTATCTCTATGAGCTAAGGGAAACCATCACTGTTGAAACAATAGTCAAAATTACATAGGTTTGGACTGAAAATACCAGGTTTCCTTTCTCCTGTCTCCACCTCGGTGAATCAGTATGTCCTGACATTAATTTCTGGAAAATCATGAGTAAATTAGTGGGAAGGATAGTGTGATTGTGTCTTCTTCCCTCCTCTCTTCTTTGTGGTATTCTTTATAGAATATGGCTCATTTCCCCTATGTTGTAAGCTTAGTATGGATCTTAGAAACTGAAAAAAAAAAAGGTGTTTGCATGATTGGAACTCACTGTATAACTTCCTGTAGTTCTTTTTTATTCCTTCGGGCAATTAAAGAGTTCATTTTCAACAATAGCTCAAACAAAACAGACTGGATTGACATAAATACTTACAGAAAGAGAATAAAGACAGTAAATATATTTGGATTTTTATGGACACCCTTCTAACTGTACATTCAATATTTTGATATTAAAGTTCAAACCAAAGCTGCATTGTTCTGATCCAAAATCCTCTGAAGGAAACTTCCAGTCATATCTGAGATATTTGTTGTGATCGATTCGATAATTTGTATTTATATAGCAGAAATCCTTGATATGCCTTTAGCTTTGTAAAAAACCACTAAAATTATGTACAGAAGAAAGTCTCATCATCTGTCAGAGTGTGGAGTTAGCTAAATATTTCTGAGCTGCTACAAAAATAATTCAGCCCCCAAAAGCTCTAATTTACAATATAATCTGTAAATATATTTTTGATAAAAAAATCACAAGTCACACTTATTGACCTTTGATACATGAGCACCTTTTGGTGACAGAAGAAGCAAAATGTTTAAAGATCTGACATAGCCAAAAATATTTTTATATTTTACTCAAAATATTCATAAACCAAGGAGATTTAAAATATGTGGAATATAGGTTACAATTAAAAAGCAGAAAATCACTTTCAGCATATAGCTAAAATGATAATTGATAAATTATGCAACTTTTATGATAGACCAGAAAAGCAAGCAGATTTTTATCTAATTGCCACCTTTTGCTGATTCAAGTATGTTAATCACAGGGAGCCGTAACAGTTCTATCAGGCTTTACTAATGTATTCAGGTAAAATGAACAAAATAATTAAATGTCTAAATATTGATTTAAAGTGCTCCAAGTATTAATGAAGTTTTGCACTCTACTTAACACGGGTTAAACTGTAGTTTAGGTACCTTCATCCTTGTGGGTTGTAGAATGAGACATATAATAGTAACAGGATCTGGACATGATGCTGGCAATTTCTTCACTCCGGTGCAAGCAAAATGTATTATCACTGACACTCTTCTTGAAAAATTCCTTACTTCTGTTTCGTCATGACCTCTGTAGAATGATGTACTAAAATTTTCAAAAGCTTCTATGTGTTGCACAGTGGGTCTAAGTTTAGTACAGGCTGGCAAAAACATGTTGATAGTGAGCGGAAAAGGAGATTTGTTTGTTAAACCTTCAAATCTTGCACATGTCTTCAGGAGGAGGATAAATGCAAAGACTGGCCACCCACCCTGGAGAGCAAAAGACCAGGCACAGGAATAATTTAGCTTTGTGGGATTGGGATGAGGTAAACTCTGCTACCTTCCACCTTAGGTCTGTGAGCAAAATCCAGGTTTTCGTTCACACTTTTTACTGTTAAAATTTAAGTAACACAAAACTATTGGAGGCTATTGTGGGAGGATGCTGTTGAGAGCAGGAAATCTTAAACTTTTTCTGTCCTTCCCAGCTCATTTAACTTCATGTTATGGACAACACCTGCTCTCTGATGTCCTGTCTCCAACTCCAGCATGTGACTGCAGTTTGCAATAGCACCACACCAATGCAGCCAGTGTTTTTATTTTTCCTGCTTTTACTCTTCTGTAAAAAATTACTCCTCTGCTACTCACAGTTCAGAGGATTTCATCATGATGCCATTTTGGGGATTAGGTTAGAGAAGCTGTTGTCTGGACATTTTGACACTTATGTGCTGAGGAACCAGTAACCCCAGTGATATGCCTGTCATTTTTGGATGTTCATCCTTTGGTTTTGCTGAGTTAATTGTTCAGGGGTGAGGAGCACACAGTCCCTCACCAGTGCAATTGTGAGTGTTTATAAAAACACAATCCACAAGCCTGAATTTGGACTTCTCTAGAACCATTAACTATGTAAAAAATTTGGATATCTACTAAAATATGAGTCATTATCATTCAAATTTCTATCTCTTCAAATTCTCTGAAAATAGTGAAGAAATTATTTTTTTGTTCATGAGCATGGGAAAAAATAAAGCAGAAATACCTGTGGCTTAAGTCACTATGGGAATTCTTTTTCATTGCTTGTCCCTGTGTTATAATTTTGTTTCTTTAACCTTTCAACAGTTCCTGAAGAAATAAGATTGATTGTGGCCCATTGGGCTGCTCTTTTCCTTTTATTTTTATTTCTATTGAATTTTGGTGTTTAGAAGAGACAGCTGTAGGTTGTGGTAATGGTTTAGGAAGATAATGCACGGAAACGGAACAAAAGCACGACTTCAGATCTAAACAGTTAAAATAATGGTAGAATATGAGCAGTACTAATAACCGAAACATTTCTCAGGTGAGTCTGCACAACCAATAGATGAGGGCCCACTCATTCCCATAATTTTGTCGTAGTATGAATTAGAGAGATAAAACCAAAATTGGTTGAAAGTTATGGGAGACACATGAACAGAAACGTTTAAAGAAGAGGAGAAAAGAAGTCCAAGCCCCAACTATAAACTGGGGGAGAAGCGGTCACTTTCTCTCTACCCCTGAGCTTCACACTAGGCCAGATGTTATAATCAAAACACTGACATTTATTATTCCTTACTCTACTTCTCAAGGATGCATAGATTCTAGCCAGAGCTGTTATTAGATAAATGTCATCGTTTCAGTTTTACAAACAAGCAGGTTATTACGGCGTCCTATGTTTTCCAACTTCCACTACACAATGTTCTTTTGTAAGCCTCAGACAATGAGCTGACAGCTCCATGGAAATCTCTCACAGCATTCTGTAGTCAAAAGTGTTATAGAGTTCACTAGAAGTAGAAGAATGCATAATGCATTGAAGCAATGTTTAAGGCATTTATATTAGACTTTTAATGGAAAAATTAAAAAGTAATGCTGCTTTGCATTACAGTAACTGTACATCAACAGTATGTCTTCATTTCTGGCACATGAAGGGTAGTTTCCATAGCAGCAGCATCTGTAGCACTGAGCAACATGGAAATTGGATTTTCTTTTCTCTTGTATTTCAGAGATTAGAAAGGTAAAATGTATGGAAATAGGGGAAAGTACCTAGTGCAGAAATGTGATCTTTAAAACCTGCTTTTTCTTTCCAAAATTCTGAAATTGTAATAGGAAAAAACAATTCTTGTACTTCATTCCTACTTCCTCAAGCTTCATATATGGCTTAATAAATGTGTATGACAGCTATTTTTGGTTTTGACTGACAGAACTAGAAAACTGCATCTCAGCCCTTCTGGTATCATTTATTAGCTAGCAATTCCTTTACTTTTGGCCAAAAGTAATAATTAAGGCCCATTGCACTGAGACTGTATTTTTATATTTCATTCATTTCTGTACAAAGAGCACGTGAGGTGTGCTACAAATAAGAAACACCACATATGAAAAATGTCTGCTATTTACTCAGATTGATGATGATTATGATGATTTTTCTTATAAATTCTCTAAACTAAGAAGAAAGATTCACTTTTGTGATGTGCACAGAACTTAAAAATGCAACGCTGTATTATAAGGTACACATTCTCTTACACAGAATCATACTTGAAACATCTTCAGAACAACAAAAAAAAGACTGAAAGGTATTGTAAAGCTTGCACACTTCGGTGAATTTGGTGTAGTAAAGCTTAAATCAGAACAAAAAAATTTTCATCTCAGAGTTGCTTCTCTCTAATTTAGCAGGAAGTGGGTCAGAAATTACTTTTCTTAATAGTGAGATTTTTATTAACATTGTTCTTTCGAAGGGAGTGAAATGATCACAGTTGGTTTAAAAACTTCTGAAGCTCCTACCTGCTGAAAGAGCATGAAAGAGCATGAAAGAACTTTATACAAGCTATTATTGGAAATATTATTTAAAAACAAACTTAATTTCTAAACATTTTACCATAAATTCTAGGAGAAGCTATATAGTATTGAGGGCTGACAAGTTCACCAGGGAGAAATTATTTTCAGATACTTTTGTTTTTCATGTTTGATCCAAATGCCCTGTGCAGATACTCCTCTGTGATGGTTATTATTTGAGTAGGAAAAAGCAGTTTACAAATTATCTTTTTCTTGGGACTTGGGACCCTAACTCCTTTAAGCAGTCTGAAAAGTGTTCTTAGACACACTCTTAAATTTTGGTTTGCATTTTGCAATCCATCCTACTGACTTGCTGTGAAAGTTTTAGCAGCATCAAGTCTATAACCTTCTTGTAAGAGCATTATCTTGAGGTGTTTAGGGATTTTAAGAAATAACACACCAACTAAAGTATTCATTCATAAAGAACAGCTATTAGCTATATAAGGAATTAATATTCTTTATTTGTTTCATGCAGAAGATGTACTTTTCTTAAAATACACTTCAGCTGTTTGCGTTGTGAAAAAACTTTTTAGGGGACTCATGAGAGATAGACAGATAAAGTTTCTAAGGATGGTGTGCTCTCTAAGAACCCGCTCAGATGTGCCAGGTGCTGTCTTTCCACAGATGTGCTCGAGTGTCCAAGGTTCCAGAGTGTCAGAGGTTTGCTGCCTGCATCCATGAGCCTGGACTAAAGGGCTTTTGGCCTACTAATCACACCACTTTATGTTCTTGAACCTTTCTGAAAAGTTATATACTGATTTAAAATAAAATAAAATACGCACCATGTTTTGGTGTGTGGATACAAATTGTGAAATTTCATGTTTGCTTTTAAACCCAGCAGCTTTCCTGTAATTTTAAGCCTTCTGAGCAAGGAAGTTCGCTGGGCTGCATAGTGTCAATAAGACAACACGAGTTTCCAAGACTATATAGTCCTGATATTTTTTCTCCATTTAGTTTATTACAGACTTTTTACTTACCCTTTGTTTTGTACAAATGACTTCTCATCCAGAAGAGAATAAAGAAATATAGTTCTTTGTCAGCCTGAGTTCCTGCTATGATTTATAAATGTATGCCCAAGCCTAATACGAAGCTTGGTTGACACTTCATTTGAATAGAATTATTTTTTGACACATCAGCTGTAGCTGACAAAACTAATAGTTCAATACCTCACGGAACAAACCTCAAAGCTGGCCTTCCTGTTCTAAAGGTAGGAGACTTCTTTGGAGATAATTGATGCATGTTGATACGTCTATAAAACTGAGCATTCCAGTCAGTGTAGAACTTACAGTCTATCTGAGGCATGGAAGAAAAGGCTTTGGTGGTGATTTATATATATTTATAATTTTTATAGGAATTAATGGAGGAAGAGGAGAGAATGAATTTTAATTCCATTTTAAAGACCACGACTTGAATCCTAGATTATATTGAGAATGTTTAAGTAAAATCATATTAAATAAAATACTTCCATTTTTACTTTTCCTCCTTTAACCAAGCTCACTTCACCTGTGAATCTTACAACTCAGTATGTCAAAAGATATTTGTATCCATTTTCCTGCTTGTAATGCTTTCAGGTAACTGAAATTGGTAAATTCCAGAATCACTAGAACAGTTTTACTAGCGCAGAATCTGGATATAATATGGCAATTTTGGATTATGACTATTTTTCTTTTCTTCATGCTTCACCTTTCATATGCTTTCAAGAATATACACTTAGGTCATAATGTGGCAGCATTATCCCTAATTACTGCATCAATAACTTACCAACACAAGCAAAGATAAGGAATGAAGTTTAATGAGTGGTTAGTAGTCCTTGACCTCTTATGACATACCTACACTTCAGTCTTGTAAATTGCTGTTCTGGTGGACAGTCATGGCTCTAGGAAGGAAACATGTCCGTGAAAAAGTGGTTGTGTGAAGTGACTTTTCTCCCATCTTCTCCATTCCTTCCTGCTTGTGGCATTATCCATATGAAGCAGAGGCAAGATCTTCAGGCAGAGGTGCCTCTAAGGACAGAGGAAGTACAAGTGATAATTCTCTGCTTTTTCCCTCTCAGCTTCTGGCAATCTGCAGAGCAGCTCAGTATTGTAGCTGTAGCTTTTTGCTTGACAAAAACACCCTTTAATAAATGCTTCTTTCATGAATTTTCCTAACAACTTTTCAATACCGTTTCATTTTTCAATATCCTTTGGTGATGAGTTGCACAGTTTAATTACATATTACGTTAAAAAAAGCCTTAACTTGAGGTTGTTTAAAATTTGCAGCTGAAAATTCCGTGGGATATTTGTCATTTCCTTATTGAGTGATAGTTTCCAATTCCTTTCTGCATATCATTCATACTTCCATGTGTCTATGATACTCCCTCTGAGCCGTTTCCTTGCAAGCTAGTCCATTTAATTTTTTTCAAATGGAAATAATTTTTGATCTTTGATAATCCTCTTAGCCTTCCTACATGATGTTTAGTTCTGCTGTATCCTTCTTGAGATGGAGTGACCACAATTACATGAATGTCATGGATTTCTTTAATAGCAATAAGGCTTTCTCTACTAAGCTCTTAATGCTTTCCAAATAATTCCTAATGTTCTATTTGTCTTTTCAGCTGCTGCTAAGCAGAGCTGACATTTTCATAGAAGTACCATTGCAGGATGTGTAATAACGTCAAGATCTCTTTCCTGACAGGTTATAGGTAAATTAGCATCCATCACAGGGCAGACATAATTAAGATTTTTTTTCCCTCTTTGTATCTACTGTATGTATCACTTTGAATTTATCAAATTAAATGTTATCAAGAAGTTTATAATGCAATCACTCCATATTGTGAGATACTTGTGCAACTCTTTGCTACCACTTATTTCTTGCTCTCCTCATTTTTTTTTTTTGTTTGCTTGTGGTTCTCTTTTGTTGGAGCTTTTTTATTGACTTTTGTTTCTTGGGTTTTTGTGTATTTTGTTTGTTTGGGATTTTGTTGCTATATTTTGAGTAATATTTTGCTATCTGAAAACAACTGCCTTCTCAGCCCCGTTCCAGATCTTTCAGGAATACACTGGAAAAGCACACATCACCACAGGATTGCACTGTTAACTCTTGCACACTGGGCAAACTGACTGTTACTTTCTACCTTTCCCAGTCTCTGAAATGTCAATACCTGGCTACCTACTGTCCACTGATTAATGTTTTCCTCTTCAGAAGCACCTTTAAAACAGAGCCTTTGGAGAGAAGGTTGTTAGGAGTTCAGGTGTAGGATACATCTCAACTGGATTCCTCCTATCAACATATTCATTGACCCTTTCAAAAAACTGATAGGTTTATGAGGCTTGACTTGAGATACAAAAACATCTGGCTTGTTGCCCACTACATCTTATTTACCTTCTTGTCTTCCTGTTCTACTCTTTATTATATTTCCACCAACATGTCTGTTGTAGAAGTCAGATTTACTGCTCTTTTGCTCCTTAGAATCTCCTGGAACATTTTAGAGAGAATTTGTTTCACCTTTATTACCTTCCATGTCTTATTTATCTGGTCTGATTTATGTTAATGTCCAAAAAATGTGAAATTCATACTTGTATTTCTTTAGACCTCTTGGGTGAATTCTGCCTGTTCAGGACAGTTTGTTCTTGTTCATTTCATGATTTTCTCCCATTATCCTTTCTACTGGCTCTTCAGTATCAGACAAATCCTCTAATGTCTCCCTCCTAAGAAAGGCTCCTCTAGGGCAACTTCTCTGGCTCCTTCCTTTTGCATTTTGGTACAAATAGTTGCTTTCAATCTCTTGCTCCAGCCTGATATTTCTTAACTTAAGCTTATTACACTTCTCATGTATAGGTCTTGAAGAATATTTAAAATTATTTTGTTTGAGAGGAATTTGAAATAATTCTATTAACAATTCTTGTAGCTTACATTAATTCTTTCCTATTTTCCTGTGTTTGACTATTCCAGCAATTTCTGTAGATATTAGACTTGGATGAACTTCAATTTGTCCCTTAAACCTCTATGATAGTGGTACTAAATAAACAGATTTCCTGACAGCCTTGAAACCATTGTATTTTTCACTTCTCCTTTTAACAAACGTCCTCATTTTTACACATCTTTCCTTTCTGAAATGATTAACTGCTGCAATAGATTTTTTGTTTAGATGTTTTGCTGTTCCCTTACATCAGAAAAACTCTCCCTTTCACAGCCTTCTAGGCAATACATAGGAGACTGAACATTCAGTCTCACAATCACTTATACAAAATATTCACAGTGATTCCCTTTGGAATATGTCATGACTTCTGAAGTATCTACCAACTTCTGATTCCGAATCTCCACTGTATTGAAAGTTCTTTATATCCATAGAAATGAATGCATAACAGGAGCAATTCATTTGACGATATTTAAGACTCATTTTCCCTGTGTAAAATGAGAGAACATCAGGTGGTAGACAACATAGAGAGGAAAGCCCTAAATTTATTAAAAGAAAAAAATATTTAATACGGCTAGAAATGTGATACATCAATAAAAAAGACCTAAGTGACTGGCAGTCTCACTGTTCAGTTTGCATCTTGCACAGAGCCATTGCTGATTAACAGTCTGTACTGGTCTTGTGTAATATTGCTATTTGTTTTGAGGGGAAAAATATAACCATTCTCTATTCTCCAAGAATGGCTGTTTTAGGAAATTTTGGTCTTATCTAGAACGTAATTGAAACTTTTTCTTATTTTTCTGAATAGGGAAGAACTTTAATTTCTCATTCTTTTTGTACATAAATGTGTGCCTTTCTGGAGGGGCGGAATTTTGTGTATCATGTTCTGGGGTTTTATGGTATTTTTCTAATACAAGGTTTACAAAAGGTTTTACTTTTTACTTGTGTATTTACTTAGTCTATCTAAAAATCTAATGTACCAGCTGCTTTCTATCTTTAATTGTGCTTATTCTGAGGGCAATTTGATCTTTGCTTTGCAGATAAAGGAAATGTACTACTGTTAAAGATACTATGCTATATAATTTTCTGTCATAATTTCAGAAAGAAAATAATCTAAACTGAAAAAGGAATACAAACGTAGACTGTTGCATTAATGATAAATGTTTTGGAAGCCTCTTAAAATGCACCTGCAATATTTGCAAGTTCTCTTTTTATTTTCCAGGGGAGTTTAGCACATTTAGGAGACATCAAAAAGATTTGTGAATATAATTGTAGTTGTTTATATTGTTTTTCCTCTTTCCTGATTTAAATAAGAAGCAGATTTTCCAGCTACATGTGGGCATATAATTCACTGAATTTTCTTCACACACCCCTCTCACTGCCTGTCTTTACTCATCTGTTATGGATGGGAGAAAAATGGGTGTTTGATAAGAGAAATTATGAATCTGGAAAATAAAAAGGGTTATCAGATGGAAAAAGGATTGATTAATTAATTCAGGGAAGATTGTTAATGTGATCAGGGAAAACAAATGAGTCCTATGAGCAGTGAGGGCAGGCAAAGACAGCATCTGAAGGGTGGCCTAAAGAATGGAGTGCTGAATAACAACCAAGTATCTGACTAATCCAAGAGTTGGGAGCTGCATATCTGTAAGGATGTAGCTCCCTGTGGCTCTGCCACTTGTGCTTTTTGTTTGTTTTGGGGCCTTTTTTTTGCTAATGATAGTACGGACATGAATGCACAAAAAACGTGCATGTTCACACGCGTATTTGCAATGAAGTAGATAAAAGAGAGTGGAGGGCTGTGCTTGCAGAAGTTTGTTTCTGTGTTCCCTGTTCAGAGGAGGTACAGCAGTGCTGGTGCAGTGCTTGTGTAGTTACAGGTACACGTATTGTGCCTCTCAGTGCTCATGAAAAACAGCAGGAGCTTCTCTGAACTGGTTGGTAAACTTTCTTGACAGTTCTGAAATGTTGACAGGCATTTTAAATTTTCAGAACAAAATTAGAAGAGATTTAATGGAAAGTGTCCTTTTAAAGCGTTTTCTAAAAACGGATCCCCAAAATAACCTACAAGTATCATATTTTTATTTTTGCCCCCACCTAATACGACACTTCTTAATTTCCTGTTGGCAAGCCAGTTGTAATCTTTAGCTGGTAACTAATTTGGTCATAAAATACTGACCCAGATTTTTCTGGATAATTAACAAGTTGGGCAAATCAGCAGAAGCAGGTGTAGTATATTTTCAGTACCAGTGGAGAAAAGCAGTTAGCTGGTGTTTTAATTCTCATTTCCAGTAATGAACTATATAACATTCTGGCTGGCTAATGCAATTAGCATTGTCTCTTCCTCCCCTTACTTCTTCACTTAAAAAAAAAAAAAAAGAAACTTAAACCAGGAATTTATAAAAGGCCAAGAATTACCGACCCTTTTTGCACTCTTCTTACAATCACGTAATTAACCTTCTGGATTGAGCCTTGTGTAGAACAGTAATAAAAAATTTATACAAATATGTATCATGTTACAAGCTGAGACAGAAAACAATGTTTCCATTCTTCAAGCAATTAATTATTGTGATTAATGTATTCCCCCTTCTCTAAGCACAATTCTGCCAGAGAGAGTCAGACCAGTGACATATTGTAGAATTATAATGCATATCTAATTAAAGGTGACCTGAAAAGGCAGGGTGTTTAGCCTTCCCTGTCAGGACCAAGAAACTGTTAATCAGAAAGTGCTTGCTTTCCACACCCCCCCACCCCTCCCTTTTTTTATTTTTGTGCTAATTTCAAATCTTCTCCCTGCATCAGTGAGCAGATGAGATCTTCAGCCAGCTTTCATCTTTCAGAAAAATGAATAGTGCAGAAAGAACATTATCAAATGAGCTGTTGAAGAAGTCAGTGAATATGTCATTGAGTGTGACTGCTTCCAGAATGAATTTAGATTTATCTCTGTTATCTCCCCTCTCCCGACTCACTCTCCACACTCTGTCTGCACTCAGTCCACATGTCAAGCAGGGTGGGTCATAATGAATCATGAGGGACAGTTACTTGTGGAATAGTGACAGGTCCAATTGTGATACAACTTGTTCTGGAATTAAGTTTGTTAACATTATAAATTGTCTCATTTGACCAGAGGTTTAAACACCTAGAAGCTTTTATGCATGCAATTTCTTAAAGTATTTCTTTTCCATTAGGCAGCTGCTGCTTTGCAGTATTCCACAAATGAAATTGTTTTATCACATCAATAGCTGCACAAAACAACTGTGACAACAAGAAGACTGTTTTTGCCCCCATCTTGCTAACAAGGATCATTCAAATCAATAAACTCTGGCACCTGGATAACACCAAGAGAATATATTATTTAAACTCAATTTTTAAACATATTTCCAAATCCATACACAGATGCGAAATTCTGATACAAGCTAAGGAATTTTCATACTGTCCTGTTTGGTTTCTGTAGAAATAATCCACTGAGTTAACAACATCTTAATCAGAAAACCAATAAATATTTTTGTGTTTCACTGCCAGTATTTTTTTTTCCATATATGACACAAAGTTGTTGCCATAAGGTTTTTTTTTTTTTATTTTTGCATGTGATAGAAAATGGTATGATTAAATTGCAATGTTTTACCCACAAGGAAAGAAAGACAAATATTTTTCTTCAATTGTCAGTATTGCCATGAAACAGAAGGTGATATCAAAAAACCTGCAAAGTCAGCACACCTTCTGAAACATTTGTTATATTCCATAAACCCTTTGGGGTATTTGAATAGTTACTCTATACTTGTGATCATACTTCACTAGGCGAGTCCTACACAACAAATACATCTTAGATGCTTTTCAGTTAAACAAAATTAATAAGTAGTATCACTGATGTTGAAAAATAGCTTTTACAGTTTTTCAAAATCACCAGAATAACTGTTTGGTGCTCCTGATTTTTTAATTTTTTGATAAACCATAAGCTTCTTTCATGTTCAGAAGTTAGGGATGTTTCTGATGTTTTCTTGTTGATTTTTCCATGAGTCTGCTGTTAGGCAGGGGGGGATTGTCATGATTATAGATGTTTATTTTTCCTTGGATATCCATGAGGGCGTGAGTGCACGTGTGCTTTCCTCTGGATTATGGGATAATATATTTAAGAAGGAGAAAATGCTACTGCGCAGCAGCAATTGCAGCCAGAGAAGAGAGGAGTGAGAATATGTGAGAGGAACAGTCCTGCAGGCACCCAGGTCAGTGAAGGAGGAGGAGGAGAAGGAGATGCTTCAGGTGTCGGAGACAAGATTCCCCTGCAGCCCACAGAGGACCCCAAGCCAGAGCAGGTGGATGCCTGAAGGAAGCTGTGCCCCTGTGGGAAGCCCGTGCTGGAGCAGGCTCCTGGCAGGACCCGTGGGAAGAAGAGCAGAAATGCTGGCAGGACTTACTTGTGACCCTGTGGGGCACCCATGCAGGAGCAGTCTGTTCCTGAAGGAAGCTGCACCCTTGGAAGGGACCCATCTGGAGCAGTTTGTGAAGAATGTAGGAAGGACTCATGTTGGAGAAGGTTGTGGAGAATTGTTTCCCATGGGAGGACCCCCATGCTGGAGCAGGGGAAGAGTGCGATGATTCCTCCCCCTGAGGAGGAAGGAGGAAGAGAGGCAATGTGTGATGAACTCAGCCCAAAATTTTCCATCCCCCCTGAGCTGCTGTGAGGGAAGGAGGTAGAGAAACTGGGATTAGAGTTAAGCCCAGGAAGCAGGTACAGGTGGAGAGTAGGTGTTTTCAAGATGTGGTTTTATTTCTCATTATCATACTCTAATTTAAATGGTAATAGATTAAATTAATTTCCCCAAAGTGGAGCCTGCTTTGGCCATGACAGTAACTGGTGATTGATCTCTCCTTGTCTTTCTCTAGATCCACGAGCCTTTCATTATATTTTCCCGTCCCTGTCCAGCTGAGGAGGGGGAGTAATAAGTGGCTTTGGTGGGGACCTGTCACCTCGCCAGGGTATTTCCCTGAAAAGACTTACTGAAAAGAAATTCACAATTTTTTAGTTTTGAATTTTTTGTTTTGTTATTATGTCTGGATCTGTGTCCCTTGCCTTCATTAAAAAGAGATCTTTTCCTTCTCTCTGACCCTCCTCCATGCTTCTAAGACTGTGAATAACTAAGGACCATGACAAAATTAGTAAGTTAAAGATACTGAACATTATTTGTCACAATGTCTCCAATTATATAGAGATATGTATGTATGTGTGTATATATATATTTATATACATACATTGACCAGTCATGTCTGCCTGATTTTTTACTGGCTTTCTATTCATCTGAGTCATGTTATTAGTAATATTTTCCTTAAGGTTTTGAGGACCTCTTTATTTCTGTATTTTAATAACCTTTCTCCCCATAATAAGTTCAAATATGTTTGTGGGGGTTAAGTTTTCTGAAGTACAAAGCAATGTATAACTCAAGTCTTCAATGAGTTTATGTGCAAGTAAGATTCCTTTTAATTTCAGTGGGATTTTTGCTTGATTAAGGACTAAAGATTTCAGGATTCTGTTGCCTCAGCCTCAGAAAATGTTGAATAAAAAGAGTTATGTTAGAACTAAAGCTTGCAGGCAGTAAACTATCACAAGCATTGATAAATCACCGAACTGGAGTGAAGCATTTGAATAGATCAGGGGACACCTAAAAAGGATCCGGTGGGGCTACAATTGTTTTGATGGTCTTCTGGTACAAATGAGAAATTTTACACAAAAAATTTGTCTGAAGTGTCACAGGAAACGAAAATTTACCACTGAAGAATAGTAACATTTTTGTTGCTTGTAAAATGCCTTTCTTGCATAATTATTGATATGTAAAATATGAAGATGTTTCCAAGGTAAATTATACTCCTGCTAAAGCATAAAATGCAAGGGTTATTTAATTATTTTGGAATTCTATTGCAGAAATACTAGAAGTTAAGTGCTAGAAGAGATTAAAAATAAGTAATTTTCTTTGTTCTGTGATGGGGAATCTTCAGAATACTAGCAAAAACCCAAGGAAATGCTGATATTTTGCATTGTGTTAAAAAACCACCACAGGGGAAATAAATATGAAGGAAATTCTTGGTTAACTGTTCCAATGCGTGCACACTGCACCCACAAAAGCTTTTATCTAAACTCCATTTGTCCTGCGTAGGAACTTGTTACCCAAATGATGGACCTGTGCAGGTCAATGGGTGATTTCATGGAACATGAAACATGTACAGGCTGGGCTGTGTAATGCTGATTAGATCTGGGCTCGAGTCTCATTTCTTCCTGTAGTGTGTATTACTTTCATCTATCATCACACACCTTAAATCAGCTCGGAATTAATGCACTAAAGTACCTTAGGCAAAGACTAAGCCTTCCCCAAGCTTTAAGCTGAGGAATCATCCCTTTGAATGCTGCACACCAGTCGATACTTCAGCTCAGACACAAGGCAGAGGCTGATCAGAGCCTGCAGTGGCACTCGGCTCTGAATCAGGTCCTCTGTTACTGGCAACAAAAACCAAGAACAGAGGAGTGGGGTTTGATTTCAGTTGTGTGCATAGATATCTCAGTAATTCTATCTAATTTAGAGAAGTCACTCCAGATTTACACCAGTGCTACTGAAAATCAAAATCTGGCCCATTGTCTTAGCAAAATACACCAAGTCAATATCAGTTCATTACAGAGAGGAAGAGAGAAAGGGAATGAGAGAGAAAACAAGGATTTCGTTAGCAATGCATTCTGTAGTATAAAAGATAAAAAGGAATATCCAATTAACACACCACTATAATTGCTTGCAGACATTCTTTTTTATTTAAAGATGAAATAGCTAAGAGTTCTCATCAAAACTGGGGTCACAGCCTACATATTAAATGAAAGAAATTGATTGGGCTTTATTACACCCTGACTACTGCAAATGTGCCTCAATCACTGATTGCTATAAATTTATTCTTATAAACTACTAATTGCCCAAGTCATAATGGTAACAATGGTATAATGAAATTATCTTGATCAAGCTGATGCACAAATTTTGCTTGACAACATGAGCAGTGTGAGAAAAAAGGAAAGAAGACATGCATACAAATACATAATGTTTCATTAAAATTAAAACCAATGTTAAAACAACTGTTCTCTGAAGTATACAAAGTTCTGTATTAGAAGGGCTTCCTTTAGAAAAATCATTTAAGAAGACAGGCATTTACATTTATAATAAAATGATCTTGCATTTTTTATTTGTCTTGAAAATTAATGACTTACTTAATCACATTTGATCAAAGGAGATAAGTTGATGTAGTCATGTGTTTCTGATTGCATTAAGCCTGATCCAGAGTGGCATGATGGATATTTAATAGTCTTGCTGTCCCTCTATATCTTGTCACCATTTCTTGATTTGCATGGATACTGTGGAGTACACCACAGCACAAAACTGTACTTTTAATAGAACAGACTAAGGTTAGAAAAAAGGAAATTCTGTTGGAGCTTACATGGTGGAGCTTTTAGAAGTAGGTTATCCACCATCAAAATATATTTCTTTAAAAGACAAACATCTCAGGTAACTATATATAGATATATAGATTGAAGTATTTTCTCCTTTTAAAAGTGCATTTTGCTTCTGCGCTGCCTCTATTAAAAGATATTGCTATAATAGGTTTCAAGGACTAGGCAGAGTGAAAGTATGGAGAAACAAAGATAGCCGTCCAGAAAATGTAGGAAATTTCTAGAAGCTGGCATGCGGAGCATTGTGTAAAACGCATAAATTGGTGCTATTTATATTGTGCTAATCACTGTTTCTACAAGTGTCAGCTGAGCCATTCACAGGGAATATTGGTATGTATGAGAAATTATTTCTGAGTAGTTCAAATGTAGTTCCAACTATTTGCAAATTAATCTCACCAAAAAATTTATTTAAATTGATGCCTAATTCTTTCTCACCAGAGTATTTCTTCAATATGAAACTGTCCCTTTTCCATGAGCATGTCTTCCTTTCCTCTCTCAAAACAGAGGTCCAAACTTTGATACAGATGTACAATATTTTCACTCTTCAGAATAAATTGCTCTGAAAATTGCTGTAGCTGAGATGATCCTATAGGAACGTCAAAATTCAGAGACAACCAAACTGGGAGGGTTTCACGCAGCCCTTTAGCTGAGCTGGCACGCCCCACCCCACTTGGGCTGCATATTTGCTAGGCTGCCCCACATTTTAAGTTTCCAGCTATTGCAGTCTCTGTTTGTCCTTTTGCCAGAAAGCTTTTCGCCAATGGCTAATCTAAATGCTTTTTGCTGCAGTTTATACTTAGAGACACTTGTTTCATGTATAAGGACCATGGAAAATGGTTTATCCCACTAGTCTTTGCAATATTTTAGATATGGGAAGTCTTTGGCTCTGCTTCTTCCCTCCTCTTCACACATTCTGCTCTTCCTGCTTCCTTATTATTGGTCTTTAAGCCCTAATATGATGAGAGCTGATTTGAAAAGCAATACATATATATATATATATAGGGAAACATACAGAAGTTCAAGACAGAAATATCAAAAAACTTCAGCCTCTCAGGAATAAAATATCTCAAGGGCAGCACATCCACAGCACCTAGTAGGGCAGGGGTAGGAGAGTAACCCAGGCACAGCCATTTTTCACCCCTATATTCATAATTATGTGGCACTAATTCTATTCCAACTGAGTGTGTGGTAGTAAGTAATAAGATTTTACTGAGTCGTATTTGTGTGTTTAGTGAAGTATCTGTGGGATTCTTCTGTGGTGTGTAGAGTTGCAGACAGGGTATGTTTATTTTAGATTGCTATATTATTATTATTATTATTATTATTATTATTATTATTATTATTATTATTATTATTATTATTATTATTATTATTATTATTATTATTATTTAGTGTTTTTTTATTATTTAGGGTTAAACTGGGTTAGCATTTTCTTCAACATTGTTTGATAGGATTCCCTGAAAAAAAATCACATCTGGAAGCTTTTTCTCTTTTTTTTTTTACCTTCATTGATTTTTTTCTGGTGGACTTGTCCTGTGATCAGCTAACACTTCAAAAAGTCTGTGTTTCTACAAGTGGGCATGTTTAGAGATTCAGACTCTATATGAAAGAGAAACTGGCCTTGACAGGATGGGACTAGAAATGACAAATCCCCAAAAACGTGTCAGAGAACAAGAAATAGTGTAACAATGTTTACAAGAGAATGGTGGAGTTTTTAATCTATTATCCAAGGTGAGGAAGTTCATTAATATTATTAATGTAGTCAGCAAATGATACCTGGAATGCTACTCTGTGCAATATTCCTATTATTTCAGGAATTTGTACAAGAACGCATAAGTTGGGCCTTATTGGGCAAAATGGCCTGTTCATATAATTCTGTAACACTTGTTGTCTGTCTTCCCCATCCATTCCTTTATCCATCTATCTCTGTAGCTATCGTGAAATGACAATCCTAACTTACTTTAAACTCTCCAAAGGTATATTCTTAAATTTTAATGTTGGAAAAGCTTCATGATGACTGGTACTTTGGCTTAATGTGGTATAGCTTCTGACAGCTGCTGCTGTACGAAAAGCAAAGGATGACTGCATTACTGTCACTTTCTGTCACATTCTGGTTGCCAAACTCTTGCAGGGATGATGACAGTGAACCAAACAAGAGTGAAAAAAGGAGTCAAAGCTGTGATTTTGAATAAGGAAGAGTGGTCACTTGAATTGCATTTTGTTTGTGCCATTCATTCCTGTTCTACTTGTGGACTTTGTGGCATTGTGCTTGCTCTCATTTTTTAAAATTTGTTCTTTGGGACTTGTACCTGCTTTTGGCACTCTCAAAACTGTTAATAAGCCCAGCGTAGGTCAGAGTACGAACAGAAAAATAGACGTATCTGTGGAACGTACTTGAAGGAGAAGGCAAACTCAGAGGTGTGATGCCCAAGAAGACTCACATAGTCTGGAAAGTAGCTTGCACTTGTAGGTACAATGGAAGTGGGACCTTATTTTCAAGACAAAAAATATGAGTTACATATATCAAATTAATATAATTTTTCCCCAAACTAATTTCTATATCTTCCTTTGTCCAAAGACTGTTTACCGGATGAGTTCCTAAATAAAAGAGTCAGTAACTTCTGTATATTAGATTGAAAAATTGCTGCAAGTGCCATTTAAACACAGCACCACTATCCAAGCTTTCCCACTGTACGATGACAAAGTTGCAGAGCAAAGGCACAGAATCCTTCTCACAGTGACAGGTTTTACCCAGCAGCTCGGTGTCCATGTTGGGGTCCTCTGAGGAGCTGGTGGTGGAGGGGGATTGATCCAGGACAGCCTCAGCCCTATCGCTCCTCCTCCCGAGGGAGCAGCTCCCTGGCTGAGTTCCCAGCAACGTCTTGGGCAGGGTCCTGTGATGACCCAGGGGCAGGAGGGTCACAGACTTCCATGGAATTTTCCAGGATTTTTCTTCCAGTGCTGGAAGGGAGTCAGCAGGAATGAAGGAAAGAGACTATTTACAAGAGCATGTAGTGACAGGACAATTCTGATGTGATGGCTTCAAACTGAAAGAGAGAAGGTTTAGATTAGATATTAGGAAAAAAAATCTTTATTGTGAGGGTGGTGAGACACTGAAAGAGGTTTCCCAGAGAAGCTGTGGGTGCCCCAGCCCTGGAAATGTTCAAGGCCAGGTTGGATGGAGCTCTGAGCAAACTGGTCCAGTGGGAAGTGTCCTTGCCCATGGCAGGGTGTTGGATTTAGATGATCTTTAAGGTCCCTACTAAACCAGACTATTCTATGAGTTTTTTGTATTGAAGCTTAATAAGGTGACACTGCCTCACTTTGCAACTTACTGCAAACTTCTCTAAGTGCCAGTGAAGGCCAAGATTAAGGGTGGAGCAGAGATTGTTGCCTGGATCCAGGAGACAGAAGTCCAAGAGATGCAGTGGACTTCTCTTGCCTGATTGTATTTCCCTGCTTTCCACAGTGTCCTCTACTCCCTGACCTTTCCATCTGTTTTTGACCCTACAGCTGTGATGATGGGGCTGGGTAGGTGACAATATTTTGTTGAGTTGGGTTCTAAAGCATTTTGCTGTTCACTAGTAAGAAAGCAAGGTTTCTGCAAAGGTAGTGAAGTTTCTGCAACTGACAGACATTCAACTCAAGCTGTAAGAGAGCTCCATGTATAGTGTTAACCATTTTATGGAAAGAGAAGCCAGAAGCGATGAAGTGGGAATGAAAATAAATCAGTGGGAAAATACTGTGACTAGTACTAGGAAATAAAAACTGTTCTGATGGTTATTTCCCATACTTTTTGCACTGAGATAGCTTTATTACTTCAATACTCTATTGAATGCTATTGAGAGCTGTCACCTGTGGCTGATTTACTAAGTATCTATGAGAATACGACTCTACTAAGTCCACTGTATATTTTATATTTTATGTCATTGTTCTTCAAAGAGGAGCTTCCCTGTTTCCTGAATGTTCTCTGGTATCATTAGCAGAAATGTGCTACAGCAGTCACAGGAGAGAATGCTGTGACAGATTGCAAAGCAGTGTTGTTTATGTTTCAAGTTCCATTAGGAATGAGCTGTTTTAGAATTCATATCAACTGTGGTATTGCAAATTCTGGGAAATGTTTTTCAAAAGGCCTTGTACTGGGAGGTAATAAAAGATTTGTTTTGTTTGCTTAGTTTTGAACTAGAGAAAATTTTATAACTTGAAAGTGGAGCCTAGGTGAACCAAAATTCTGATCCAGCTTACTGGTGTCTGTGTTCTTAGTTCTAGAGCAGCATTCAAATATATTTCGAAATAGACCTTTACTGAGAATATTCCTTGCTATTTATTTTAGGAAAATACCAGGGCTTTTTAGAGCAATGTGGTCAGAGTGTGGTTTTGTGTTCCAAGGAAGGATAAAGGTAGTGCTGACAGAGTTCCATGGAAACCTTGCACATGATGGATGCTTTTTTTCTTTACTTTTTTTTTCCTCTATTTTTTTTTTTTTTTAATTTCTTTTAAGACTGACTTTGGGTTAACAGAGGTCAGAATTTGCCATCAAAACCTGACAGCAGGAACTTTATCCTTCTATCTTCCTTACCCACAACACATAGGCTTCTCTGTAGCAACAAAAGCCTATGTGTGATGAGTGATTAGTTTGTTTTACATTACTCTCTTTGACTATTGTAGTTACAGACTGGCTGGTCAGAAAACCTGTGTTTTAAACCCATGTGGACTTTAGATATATTCCCAGTGTTTTATAAATCAGTCATGAGTTTGCATGTTAGAGTTATGACAAAGCTTCATGATACATTTTTTTAAAGCAGACCATTAAACATAGGGGACTATGTGTCTACAGAGTATGCCACGGATATTATTTCAAAGACACATACTCTGACTTTTCAACTTTCTTCACACTAAAAATAGGTGGTTCTAGTCCTAAAACAAGAGCATGGTTGAAGGTCATGTAGTAATTAACTCTTGGATGCAAGTCATTGGCATTAGAAGGGTATTCTTCACTTGTTTTGTGATGCAGAACAAATGCTTCATTAATCAGAACCATATCAACCTGAGATTGAAAACTAATAAAATCAAGTGCTGTGGTTCGACATTGCTGGGGACACCACTTAATACACATATTTCTTTATGCAATTTTCAGCATAAGTCTCTGGATTTTTTTCTTGATTGTGAGGATTTTAGAAGACTTTTAATAACCCAGCTCTTGTGAGAAGATAAAAAGAACCAAAGCTATCTTCACAAACAAGAAAAGAAGGGATGAAGATTTTTCTATAAAACATCTAGACTTTTCATTTCTCACACAAATTGTGGCCATTATAATCTCTTCAATACTGTGGGAGGGAAAAAAAGACATTTATAAAAGACCATAATGAGCTACATAAATGCTGGTTACATTTTTTTGCTCTAGTGAAAAATCTCCGTGTACTCCAGTTCTGAATATTTTGTTTTCTTTTCTTCTGAAAGGAAGGATGAAAAAATGACTATGAGACATAACTCTGTTCCTCATAGTGGAGGAGAATTTGAGGAGCAGATCACTTGAGGAAATCAGCTCCTTGGTTACCTTGCTATTAGCCATGGGCTCTGAACATACGGTATTTAAGAGTGTGATGAAAAATCTTGTTTGGTTTTGGTTTTTTTGGTTTTTTTTGTTTTTGTTTTTGTTTTTGTTTTTGGGGTTTTTTTTGTTTTTGTTTTTTGGGGGGTTTTTTTGTTTTTGTTTTTGGTTTTTGGTTTTTTTTTTATTTTTTTTTTATTTTTTTGTTTTAATCCTTATTTTGAAGCCTGAGATCTGAAGCAGACAATTTCATTTGTTATATTTTGTGATTTCACTGTGTTTTATAATTTTAGCATGTGTCACAGGTTTAAAGAAAAAAAGAGAACAGATAGTGAGGAGAAGAGTCTACATATTCTTCACTTGGAAAATTCTTAACATTGGTATTTTATTTTGTAAAAATCATGTTATAATATCTGGACCCCAAATGCTCGTTCTTGTTGTTATTGATCTTTATTGCTTTGGGGTTTTTTAATAAATTGTTGATAATGAAGCCACTCTAAAAGTACAATTTTCTCAGCTGCAGTCCTGGTATTGGGAGAAAAAAGCAGAGACTGAACAGAAAGTCTTAAAAACGGCTACATAACTGGGTGTTGGAAATTGGCCATTACAAAGTCACATTATGTTATTTTATATTTTGTTGGTTGCCGCTTTTTCATTTTGATGACTGTCTTTTGACTATGTTACCACTCAAATATATCACCACAGCACAGACCTTCATTTTTGACCTCCCTTGATGTGACAATCTGACTAATTTTTGCATTCCTTTACTGTAATCCAAATACTTTCAAAGAACAGATTGTTATGGCTGTCACTGTCATATTGTTTTCCACTTTTTCCTGGCTAGAACAGTGGCAGAAACAGATTAAATTTTATAGGTGGATGCATGGTTAAGATATCTTACAAAGTAAATATTCAAGCTTCTACTCTGTTTCAACAATCTGAATGTTTCTTGTTATTTGTCACTTGAGTTTAAAAGTTTTTAAATTCCAAAATATAATCAGGATCATCCAGCAGTTTCTAAAAATTAATTTTTAAAAATGTATTTGACCTGGTTAAAAAAATTTAGGAAAGACAGTGCCTGCAATTTTCTTCACAAACCTTCTTTGCAATATACAGGCCAAGCGTTGAATAATAATAAATTGAAGGCAGGTCCAACACAAGCTTCAGGGGTTTGGTTTTATAAAAATTCATAAGGTGTGATACTTGAGGTGTCCTGTGCAGGGCCAGGAGTTGGACTTTGATGATCCTTGGGGTCCCTTCCAAATCAAGACATTCTATGTTTCTATGGTTAGGGAAAAATTTATTTAAAATTGCAGCAGGCATCTTTCCAACTCACTGACTGCTGCCCTATCCTTTCTCAGGGAAATGTGAGATCACACTTTAAAGGAAAATTTCAGTTGACTCAGAACTTAGATCTGTGATCTTCACTGTTATTAATTCAGTTACCTTTCTGCAGAAGGAAATACTCAGCTTTAAGGAAAGAGATGAGCATCTACTCCCTTGTGAAGACTTTTAAAAAGTAATGGAGGAGTTCTTTTGGACTTGATAGGAGGTCTGAAAATTTCCTTATGTAATAGATGGAATGGATAATTTTTAAATGATGTTTCAGACCTGTGAATTCCTAATGAGGTTAAAGAGAACTCTGAAACCCTAGAACGACTTGCTGTAAAAACTAGAAGAAAGGGTACTGGTTATAAAAATGTGGGCATGTGCTTCTTATAGAAGCCCACTGCAAGGAAGATATGAAAAGAAGTGGAGTAAAAAGTACATGACTAACACTAGAGAGGCGCTTTTGTTTGTCCCAAATATGTGGCAGGATTGATTTTAAGAAACATGGGAGAAGAGAACCAGAGTACTATATGACTAAATGAAATGTAAGAGGAGAAAGGCTCCTTGAAACAAAAGGGCCAAAAGGCGAGATTTGTTACTTTTGTTGGTGCAGGTAGCACAGCATTGATACCAGGATTATTCCAAATGATCTTTCTTTTTCGCTGTCGTGTTGTCCAGCAACCTCGGTACAAACCCAACATCACTCATTCCTAAATGACAAATAAATTCACTTCAGTCCATCAGCACAGAGTTCTAGGATGAAACTGGACTAATTTCACTGAATTATTAGAGAATCTTGGGCTCGAGTTAGATGTCCAGCACTTGGAAGTCTGAACTCTGATTTGCTCCCACCAGATTATGAACCTGTAAAAGCCATTGGCAGGAGGAGCATCTGTTACATCCTTTGTTTTACAGTCAGTCCTTTGTGCAGAGGACTTCACAAGCAAGCAGTTTTCCCTTTATATTGTGATCTGTCCCTTCATCCTCTTAATCTCTCTCTCAGCGCTGAAGCCAGCCATCCTGTGCTTCAATAGTTTTAACAGTCCATAAATTATGGACAATAAAACGCCTTGCGTTTTCCCACCCACCCACATGCCCCCTTTGTGTCCTTCGTTGCCTTCATGTTCTGTTCTTTGCCTCCTTCTGTACAGAGAACTCTGTCTCGGTGGGTTTTATTTCTGTTTTTCAGCTTTGACTCTTCAGCACGCAGATTTCCCTCCGGCAAAGCTCTGCAGGGCTGACTCGGCAGTCAGTGGCATTTGTCAATTCATTGATCACTCTCCACCAGCAGCAGGAAGGGGAAACTCGCTGAGTCAGCAGCAAGCAACCGGCCTTTGCGAGGATTAGGCTGTAAGAACCTCCAAATTAAAAATAAAGAGCTTTCTGATTTCTCTGCAGTGGGACTTTCAAAATGAATTTAAAAAAGTCTCTCAACCCTCTCGCTTCATTCAACTGTAATTTTTCTTATTAATTCCTTCTCATTTTCCAAAAGACGACTCTCCTGTGGAAAAGGAAATTGTGCTTTACATGTTTAAAGAATTTTACATTTTATTCTATTTCTTGTTATAACTCTGCATTCACATAAGTCAAACAAGAAAGCACTTCACATACTAGAATATGTCCCTGCTCCAATTTTCAGTGGGGCATGATCTAAATTTAAAGATGTATTTTCACTACTGGCCCTCTCCCCTTTCCACATCTCTTCCTTTTCTTGCATCATCTCAGCAATCCTTATAGGACAGTGCTGGTTTGGGAGAGAGAACAAATGGGTGAGTTGGGGATAAATATCCTTCTTAACTCGCTGAGAAAAGAAGCTGTTTTATTTCAACTGAAGAAAAACTGTAGCATTTTGACTGCTGCAAATTCTCCCTAGGCTAAATCTATTTTCTTAGAGGATCCACATTTTTTGAAGCATAGTCTTTCCTAAATAGCTTTTCAATGAGCATTTCCATGGGATCTGGACTGAACATTTCTTTTCTTGCCTCTCTGTCTGTTCTTTCTCTCCCTATACATATGCTCTAGACTCTTATCTCTTTGTCAGGAAACACATATGCAGATTCTCCTTAAAAGTGTCATCATTTTGTCACAGATAAAGGAGCTAAAGGTTTGCACAATGGACACTCATCTAGCTGTATCTTATATTTTCACTTCTTGAATATTACTGCACCAATAATTCCATGTGAAAAAAATGCTATTGTTTGTAGATAGAGCATAGACTGTGTGCATTCCATTGTCCTCCCCATTGCTCTCTTTTCCCTCCTTTGTTATTCAGTGGGACTTGTACATGAAAAGGAGTGGAATTCAGATTTGGGATTTTGCGAGCATTGTTTTCATGTCTAATTTTGTACAATGAAGTGATAAAACAAAAGAATTTCATCCTTGGCAATGATATTTTAAAATATTTAAAAGCCCACTTAGAGAGAGTTTCCCAGTGTTGTCTCTAAAGACACCATGAGCCTCAAGCCTGCAACCCTTTGTCCCGGGACTTGAATGTAAATATCATCGGTTTTGCTACTGAATTCAACAGTCACGAAGATTCTGTGCTTCGTGGATGATCAGAACACCTTACTGGTCTCTTTCTTTTTCCTCAAATAAGAGAAGACTTTTGTGGAGGATCATCCTGGCAAAGGTTGTTTAACTTATTGATGCTTGCTCGCCAAGTTCATGGTTGATAAAAGTGATAGTTTCAGAAGATGACATAATTGCTGTGGTTGTTCTAGCAACAAATGAGAAAAGGAGTCATATAATGTGTAGCATCTCACTGAATCCACTGACTGAAATATAAACTCCTTTACTTTCAAAATGGATTGTTGCCTGTAACATAAAAATCAAAAGAAAAAATAATTTTGTTTTAAAGATGATAAAAATGGCTTTCATTCCATAATATGGATAATCAGTATTTGCAAAGAAAAGGAACACGGGCTCAGAGAAATGTTACTGTGTTGCTTAGTTTTAACAAAACTTTAACTACTGACTCTTTTTAGTGCATTTTTGGAAAAATGTCTTTTTTTTTAAATATAGATTGTCTATCATGGTGTTTACCTGAGCAGTAATCTGTGAACATCTGTAAAGGTGCCTACACCTTTACAGGATTTGAATACCATTTAATCCACATTCTGAACATTTGTTCATCCCCCTTAATCATTGTGTTTCTACATATCACAAAGGTAGAAATGTAACAACAATAATACTAATTATATAATTTCACTCATCCAAATGGCAGGAGAAACTTGCTATTAAAAGTTGCTATATATATATGTATTAAAAAAAAAGGAGAAACACAGCAAATTTTTCCTATGTTTTGTGTCTCAACAGCCTTCAGAAGGAAGAACATGCATTGCAATCAGGATAGGTGTCAGGATGCTGAACTCCAAGTCTAAAGTTCATGTACCAGACCCAGCTTCTGTGAAATATTTTGTTTACCTCACCTTAATACTTGTTACAATGGAAGGCAGCACATCTGGGAAGCTCAGGACCCAGAGGAAATTTGAAGGGAGTTTTGGTGCTGAGTCTTTGTGAAAATAATGCCATGTACTCCGAGTTAAATGTGAGATGGCTTAGAGCTTTGTCACAAATCAGATAATTATAAGTAATAGCTGCTCACTAAAGTTCCAAATTGAGGCACACATTTTCTTTTTTAATATTTAAAATACTCCTCTTGAATCTATCAATAAACAAAACAGGCATTTGAAATGTGAATTCTAGCATCACATTTTTTTTTTCCAAAGTTTTCTGCTTTACAAATGATTGATAGGTACTTGTTTTCTATGTGAAATCTATTAAATTTTATTCTGGTTGTTGAAGATTTTCAGATATTTAGTTTGTCTTTTGCTGTGCACTCCTTTGACATTATTTCTACCATTAATTCCTAATATTTGATGTAATGTCCAAATTTTCACTGATGTGTGTTTATTCACCGGTGGCTGGCCAAGAACATCATCTTGACTACACATCTCATTTTAGTTCTTTATTAATCTCCATTTCTATACCTTTCCTGAATGATAAACAGACATCCCTGCCATGATTTAAAGTTGTAGGGGGTTGTTTTCTTGAGTTAGTGTGCTGGGGAGGAATGTTTGGGTTTTCTGCTGTTATTAAAATCAAATGAAAATAAAATTTGATCTGTCCCAAATATTGTTTCTAGTGAATGCCTTTTTGCTTAAGGAAAAGTTAACACAGCTCTTGAGTGACAAATAAAATTTACCTTCAGATTAACAAGGAGATCTGATCTCATTTTTCATAGAACTTTGGCCTGTGTGCTGTGCATATTATACACCCATGTCTTGTGCTTGAATGTGCATTGAGTGTTGTCAGATTCTAATCTGACTCAGCAGTCACAGAAACATGAAAATAATCTGCTTCTATGAAAATTTGCTAAACATGTGATTTTTATTATGTGGTTCATTGTAAAGGGCCAGATTATGGCTGAATACCAAACAGCAGGAGAACTGAAGTGCCTACAAAGAAAAGATCATAAGAAAAAAACTGCACCTTTTGAAGAGCCAGTGTAGGAAAACAAACAAATTAAAAAAATAAAACCATAAAAATATGCAAAGCCCTGCACACTTTTTAGCTTCTTTCTTTCTTCCTCTCCTGCCTGCCTTGCAAAAGCAAGTTAAAAAAAAAAAAAAGCTAAAATCATGTTAGTGTAGTCTGGCAATGATGAGCATGGAAGGTAAGAATAATTCCAACTCACGTTATAGTCTTCACAAATTCAGGCTTGGCTGATGAAGCTAAAGAACCTGTGGTACCCATGAGGCTAAAATTCTCATTAGAGGTTGTGGCCTTTAGCTTTTTCTTCAGTTTTTTCTCTGGAATTCTGATGCATTCAGGACTGAGAATGGCTTCTTTGCTGTGTTAGGTGCTCATTGCAACTGGGTGGAAGGAAGAAGGATTGCTGAGCTGTAGAGACTGGATGAGGCGTGTGCCTTTTGCTGGTCCCTTGTCTGTGCTGTTTTTGCACTTTTACTCTCCTGGCCCTTAGGAAATGTGCCTCCTGTCATCTTTAGGAATTTTTGCACTTCTAGCAGTAGGTTGTTGGTTGCCTTTCTTGGTCTATGAATCTAATGTCCCTACATACTAAAATCTCAGGGAGATGACGGACAATCTCTCAACCATGAAGAGAGTTCTTCCATCTGTGTGTTTTGATCTCAATAGCAGGTCCTTCCTCACAGAAACCTTTGGAGAACAATTCTTCCAAGAACACAAAAAATAGCATGATGTGTATGTTCTATACCATGAATGTTTGCATTAGGGTTGAATGTTTAAGAAATATTTGCTATTTACCTTTGTTTACAGAAAGAAATTTACTGTACTTTTACTCTGTTGGGGAGGGTGGGGTGTGTTTGTTAGTTTGGTTTAGGTTGTTTTGTTTTCCTAAATAATTTAAATATCTGTCAGAACTGAAAGCACAAAATGTTTCTGCTGCAAGGTTTGGTTGCTTTTTAAGTAATCAGGATCTAAGTTATTCATTTGAGTAACAAATACTAATGTGAAACAGAAATCAGCTGAGCAGGCATTAAAATTAGGAACTTCAGGTGAGTAATTCATCTGAGCTCCACAGAGTTCAGTCCCCAGCTTTCTCCCACTGCAGTGAGTGGCTAAAATCTACGAAATACTGAGGTCAGTCCCAGATATGTTCATGCTGTGTTACTGCAATGCTTCCTTCTAATGGTGAGTGGGAGGAGATGCAAAGCTTGATATAATGGCATCCTGAAATATTTGCAGAGAGAGGAATGAAGGGGGGTGGATACTGTAAGGGGGGAACTGTAAGGACAGGAGAGTATGATGGTAGTAACAAATGGTCAGTGAGAATGAAGAGAAATAGTTTTCAAAGTTTTTGCTCAAACAATGTTTTCTGTGACAAAAAGTAGTAGCTGCAAGAGATCTCTAAGGTCCTTTAGGGCTCCAGCTTCAAAGGCCCAGATCACCACTGTCTCAATCCACACTTACTCAAGTGTGACACTGGAAGAAAGCAGTTACAGCTAGAACTGAAGCCTGTGGTGCAGGGCGAATGACTCGGTAA
>VYZT01030818.1:0-22060 GCA_013400735.1 Pomatostomus ruficeps | reverse complement strand
GCCGGCCGGGCTGCCCGGAGCAGCGTGGGGAGTGCCCGGGCTGCGATCTGCGGGAGGCAGGGCTCGGCAGGCCGTTGGTCCCGTCCGGAGAGCGGCTGTCACGGTGCCGGTCCCGAGCGCGGAGCAGGCATGTGATGGGTTGGAGCTCGGGTGACATCCTGGTCGTGCTCTGCGTGACACGCGCGGCGGGTCACAGAATCACGGACCGGGCAGGTTGGAAGGGCCCACAGTGGGTCATCTGCTCCAATCTCCCTGCTCAAGCAGGGTCGTCCCAGAGCACATGACATAGGATTGTGTCCNCACATGACATAGGATTGTGTCCAGAAGGGTCTGGAATATCTCCCGTGAGGGAAACTCCACAGCCTCTCTGGGCAACCTGTTCCTGTGCTCGGTCACTGCACAGTAAAGAAGTTCTTCCTCATCTTCAGGTGTAATTTTCTGGGCATCAGTTTCTGCCTGTTGTCTCTTGTCCTATCACTTGGCATCACCGAGCAGAGCCTGGACCCATTTTCCTGACACATTCTCTCCAGGTGCTGATAGATATTGACGAGGTCCCCACTCAGCCATCTCTTCTCACGGCTGACCAGGCCATTCGCCTTTAGGTTTTCCTCCTGAGAGAGATGCTCCAGTCCCTTAATCACCCTTAGCTAGACCTGCTCCTGGAGCTCCATGTCTCTCTGTGGTCAGCCTGTGTGACCCACAGTGCTCTTAGCTGGGCATTCATGGTCCCAATTCTGTCCTCGCCACACAGCAATCAGGAGTAGTTTGTTCCGAGAACAGGTGTTACCAAATGCATCTTCTCATCAAGTGGCTGAGCATGGGTCTGTGCTGCTAAGGGGGAAATGGACCTCTGCCTCTGAGGTCTAGAGTAGCTGTAAGTTTCATCCAGGAACAGTGTAATGAAAAGGAAATCTGTGATCTGTTGTGTGTGAGATGCTGGATACAGCAGAGTGGAAAGAAAACACAATCAAGATATTTTAAAATGGAGTATGTTCCACGAAAATATAATAGCCGCACAGTTTATGCAGCAGAGACTTTAAGTGCAGAATTTGCCTAAGTAGACATGCTCTCAAAACTTACATTTATCCTGTTGTAAGTTACCATTCTGAGAATTTTCAGATAAAATGGTCTGTACAAAAACTGAAGGACAACATGAAAGATCGGAGTCCGGATCAGATCCATGGCTCTCTTGTATATCTGTATTTGGAAAAATGCCTCTCAGATGTGCTTTTTTGCACATCTGCAGTCACAGATGCACCTTGCCAGTCACGCTGCATCACTGAGGTGAGGTTGCAGTTGACAAGTATGTTTAAAATTATGGATTTTACAAACTGGTTGGCTTTTATAAGAATATCCCACATTGCATTTTCTTCTCCCATTCCTGTGTATCACCCAGAATGCTTTGAACTGTGAGACAGTTTAAACTTCCCATCTGAAATGATCAGGAGAGAAAAAAATCACCTTGCGGAGACTGGAAAAAATCAGTTTTAACCTTGATGGTTGGAGTGAAGACTGACTTGATTGGGCGGGCAGTGGCAGGCACACATGGGAGTGGTGAGGAAGGTGGCAACTTCCCCAGCTAGTGAATCATAGGTACCCTCGGGCATTCCTGGAAGCACAGCAAGCTGTAAAACCTCTGCTGGACCTTGAGGCAGTTATTTGAGTGCAGGGATTTGTTTCATCCTGGTCACCAAACAGTACTGAACAAGTCGTGTACAGAGGACAAATTCAGACTGTTTACTGTGGTAACTTTGGCTCGTGGCTGCAAGCAGCATCTGGTACATTTATGGGAGTGTGCTTGCTGCGTGTGAGCTCTGGTTTGCAGGCTGCTCATGACCTTTGTCTTGCTGCAGTGACTTCCCTGTTAGTGTGTTCATCCTGGGTTTCTTGATTGTGTTTCTGAATTCCAGTAATATCCAAGGGTTTATAGTCATTCTGCAGTTGTAGGAAGAAGGACTTAAAACATTTAAAACACTTATGGAGCATTTAATTTAAAATATTGTGTGTTGCTTCACAAATTGAATTACCAGAAGACTTTGTGCATGTAAGAGTAAGTGAAGTGGTATGACCTGATCCAAAGTTTCTTGAAGAGTGTTGTTGCTTACACTGTAAAGAAATAAGAGATACTGCTTAGGAAAGCTGCAGAAGTTATCAGATTTGACTGGCTATGTGAGATAATTTTCTAGCTGGTCAAAATATGGCTGCAGCAGGAAAATAAATGTGGCTGCGAGTTCCCTTGACTGCTTTATGTGTGTGTGGAGGATTTGTCTTCCTGTTACTCATATCCAAAGCAATGATGCCATGTAGATTTCATGTTTCCTTTCATATTCTATTAGTTATGGATATTACTGATAAGACCCATTATTGAAAATACAACCCCTGCAGATGCTTCACTTGTAAAACTGCCTGCACTGTACTAGTCTGCCTTTCTAACATAATGGGGTATTTTTCGAAACTCAGTTGGATTTCACATACAAGTCTGCACAAGTGAGTAAGAGCCAGTAATTAATTTCACAGTTGATATACAAGAGGAAAATCTTTTGGAAAACACATAGGTCAATAATGAATTTGCTACCAACAGCTGTGTCAGCTAACTATTCTTTTACTCATAAATGTAACTTAGGACTCATACTTTTTTGTGCTTATTCATTAAATCAGCCCCTGTATCTATTTGATGTGCTGGTCACTGTTTCTGAAAACACAACTTTGATTTTTTTTCTTTGTTCTTTAGAAATATGTAAGGTCCAATATCTTCCCTGTTCTTTATTCAGACTTGTTACTATTTTGCATGCAGTTCAATCTTGTCTTTTACCTGCTGCACAGGCCTCACATTTTTTCCCAGGTTGTGTCTGTACTAGAGGATTCTCCTGGCATCGATGCACTGGCCAAGTGTGTGATCTGTGACTGACGTTGTGTTGGCAGAAGCCCTTAGCACAGGTGCTATATCAGGAAAAGCTGAACTACTTTTGAAATGCCTTCTGTAAGCACAGCTCCTCAACAGTACAGTAAACTGGTATTATTGGACCAGTTAAGTGATGATGATAAAACTGCATCTATGGATGACTCAAAGGTCGTAAAGCCAAATTGCATCTGTTAATGACAGTTGTTGTTTTTTCTTATAATTTAGGTGGAATGTGTTTTGGTCATTCAGTAACAGTTGCTTTTTACGTGCTCTCCTGGTTTGTAGGGGATATTGCTTGACTAAAACATGGAGTGCTTTGTATATATTGCTTTAGTTGGTGCCCAGTTAATTTCTTTTTAACTTACTCCATGATAAATTCTTAGCACGTTTCATACTCTCCTTGTCTTACAGTAGTGAGCACTGGTTAGTCAGTAAGGTAATGTGTTGGTTGCTTCAGTATTTTTTTCCCCTGAAGCTGGAATCAATTCCTTTTGCAGCTCTGTGATAGTCCAAATCTCACCCCTTAACTCTTTCAGCAAGTTCACAGGGTAACCGTGTAAGAAGAGGTCAGCTGGGTGGCCTTGTGTGCTGCAGAAAAAGCCATTTGGGTCCACAGCAGCTCGTTGTCTCTGCACACTTTCCTGGGAGCTGGGTCTAGTCCTTGAATGCAGTGGCGGGTGAACGTGACAAACTCCTCGGCCCTTGTGGTGCCACATACCGGGATCAGCAGCCAACTAGCATGGCTTCTGTCCAGTATCTGTTTTAGTTGCAATTGCTGAATATTGCCTCTCTCACTACTGTAACATCAGATCAGGATATGAACGAACTGAACTCCATAGTCTGGGTACACTCATGTTGGTACTTTGTATTGATCTAAGCAAAGTAACTAAAAAGCCGTTTCTATTGTACTGTGCACCTGTTGCTTAATAAATCTCTCTATCAACCTACTGTAAGTCTTCTGTTTCATGCCAGCTGTAGTGGACAGGTGTAGAAAACTCCTAAATGTGTGTACAGTAGCAGTAGAACAATTGTTAGACTCTTGGCAGCTCATGCGCAGCTCACTTATTCACGGAAGGTGTGGATGGCAGATTCATTTAACAGGAAGGTGACTGGCTGAGAACATTGTGAAATTGCCCTGTAAACTCTGTTTTGTTATTGCTGACTATAATACATCCTTGCTTGTGCTGTGAATTTACTTCTAAAGCTCATGTAAACACACTTTTTCTCATAGTGGTTTTAGTGGTAAGGAGACTTTTAAAACCATTTATATTCAGTTAATGGCTTTGTTTGAAATAAGACTTGAGATGAACCTTAACAAAAAAAATAAGTAATGGAAAGATAGGTATTCAGAAAAGAGCAGGATTTTTTTTCCTGGTATCCCATTTCATTAAGATGATCCTCTCACTTGCAAAGGATGAAAAAGAGGTCTAGACTGAGGCTTTATTTTCTGGCAAGTTGAATTAAGATGGCTGAAACAGTAGTCCCCCTCCATGTCATCTGTCAGACAAGGGCTCATGCAAATCCTTCTCAACCAAAAGAAAACGCTGAAACTCTGCTCATGCTTCTGTTGTGAATCGCTGTCATAATTGGATTGCAGGAAATTTCTTGTTAAGCCTTGAAAAACAGTCTCCCTCAAATATATAAAGTTCTGAACTGCTAGTTTAACAATATTGCCATTGCTGGGAGTTACTAAGCATTGTTATTCTTGCAGCTGGCAGTCTGTTGCTGTTAAGTTGCTGTTTACACTCAGTTGCCGAACATTTTGTGAGGAAAGCACATTTGCTGAGGCTAAAGTGGAAATTAAGAAAATTTTGTCAGTGTTGTCTATTCTTTAGACAGTTAGCAATCTGCTTGTTCAGGTATCTGGATAACTGATAACTCAGTTTCACCAGTGTCCTTTGGCTTAAGCTCTGTTCTAGGACTTGTTAATGAACAGTTGCTGAAAGCAGTTCTAAGTACTCAGTTGTTATTTTTTGTATAGCTGCAAATAACTTTTGAGTTTTTGTTTTGTTGAGCTGTTATGAACTTACGTTCGTTTTATTGGGCTGGTTTGGTTGTTGCACAGATTCTTTGACCAGAAGATGACAAAATGGAGAGTTTTTCTTGCTCAATGTGGACCTTCGTCTTGGGGATAAAAAATGTTCAGTGTGCCACATAAGGATGGCTGTGGGTCAGGTGAGGAGAAGCGGTGAAATTGGAAAATAATGTTTAGAATTATTACTTTGGCAAGAAAATGGACAAAGTGAGGGTTTTTGATTACTTGTGCATGAGGTACATGAAGTTTGTTTGCATAATCAGTTTCTTAGGTATACATCTTGTGTATGTCCAGTGTAGCAATTGAGAAGGATTTTTTAAAAATATGCTTTGAATTTTGTCAGGGTTAAATTTAAGGCTTGACAAATCTTCAAAACTGACCTTACGTGAAGAATTAGTTTTCATATTCTTATTTGTGCTGTCATGAAAAGGTACTGTGGTAGGTAATGTGACATGAGTTCTTTAATATATTTTTTTAAAAATAAACATCCACCAAAAAACCTCCAAACTAACAACAGCAAAAACCCCCCAAATCTAACAAAAACATACATTGGATTTGGTGGTGTTTTGGGTGCATACTGAGGGCTGCAGCAGAGTAGTTTGAGTAAGGGTGCAGAGATAAAACGTCTCAGAGCAAGCAGTCTAGTTTAAGGCAGCATAACAAACAAACAAGTTGAATTCTTCCTTGCCTTGGGCACTACTGCTGACTTTATTATGTGGGAGCATGTTGTGCTCTAATTGCTGACTCCTTACCCCTACATTTCCTGCCTCATGCAATGAGTGCAGCAGGGGGTACCCATGGAGTCAGCGAATGTTCCATGATTCATTTCTGTCTGATTGGTGGTGTGGTCTGTGACCCTGCAACTGTTACTAGGCGTTTACTCACGTAACAGAGTTACTGATTTTTATAACTTTGGCATCATGCGTGTGAAAAATGAGGCAACTCTTGAAATTTAATTGAAAAGAAACTTAGGTTTATTAATAACAAAAAGGGGTAATAAAATAAAAAAGGAAAAATCCGGGTCCACAGCGATAAGAGACACTTGAGGCTGAGAACAGCAAAAACCTCAACACAAAATCCCTGACAGTACTGGGCCTCGCTTGGTTATCCTCAAACAGAGTTAGTTGGTAAATCGGCCTATCACCAGCACCAGGCTATGCCTGGGCTAGTCCCAAACAGAGGCAAAAAGCAGCTCCTGACTCTGGGCTCCCCGGTTTATACTCCTCTTGGCTCCTCCCATCACCGCCCATTGTCCCGCCCCTGAGGTAGATGTTGATTGGTAAAGTCCCTTTAGAGTCCAGTTAATTGATTTAAGTCTTGGAGGTGATGTAAGCTCTTCTGACCAATGGCTCATTGTTGCTGGGGCGGAATCTGTAGGTGATGTCATCTGGATTTTTAGGCGGGAAACCTTCCTCATTAAAATTCAGGTCTCCATGGTGCTTGGTAACAGGACAGCACTCAAGTTTCTAAAAATAGCATTTTGGTTAGGGGTGAGGGGTTTTTCTCCTTTGGAGCACAGCTAAACCCAAAGATGAATTCAAAAGATATCATGGGGTTTCCAAACTTCTGAACTTTGTTTAGAACTTAGAAATAACACTTAACACTCAAACATCAAAGAACATGAATTACAAACTCTCTTAATCTCAGGAATTAATTAACAACTTAATTAACTACTAACAACATTCATATCTCAAACTGATCACTTGTCTTTTCCTAAATGCGAAAGCCAAACTTGTTGTTCTATTTATGACAATGTCCATAGTCTCTGAAGTTTTTGGTCCCTGTTGTGTGCGCTTTGTGGGCTTGTCTGAAGACTTGATGCTTCCCTAAAACCAGCAGAGCACCAGTGATGGCCCCAGACCTACACATCTTGTTTCCAGTTACAGTTCCCACACCTGGCACTGGAGCAGTCGTTGCTCTTGGGTGTTACCCAGCACTCCTCATCTTGTGTCTTTACTCAAGGACTGTGGGCAGGGCTCTTAGGGTGCCTAGGATGGAGCACACGGACTGCTCAGCCTGGGCCACCTACTGGGATAGGAGATCCCTGGGCTGAAGCAATTGGCAGTGATCATAAAGTAGTAATCTAGTTGCAGTTAGGCTTAACCTCTGCAGTTTTAAATAATTTTCACACTGGGAACACGTGTGTGAATGTTACAACATGGCCCATATCCTGTGTTTTTATTTTTCAACCCAAGTTAATAGGAAGAGCACTGAATTTTGTAAGATTATTACACAAAGGCATTTCTAATGTGGTTTGTTCTAGAAACGTGCAAGGAAAAATTCAAGCAGACTTGCATGCATTTAAGTTTGCAGCATATGCATAACCCTTCCCTTTGTTAAAAGAAAAGCGTTGTATTTGGAGGTAAATTTAGGACCGACTATAAATAAATTTAACCTTTTGAGACTTTGGTTAAGCTTTAAAGAAACAACTTATCAGATACAAAGTTACATGGCTCCCAGTAAAGCTATTTGCACTCTGATTCTGGCTTATGTATCCACAGAGTTACACACAGTGTATGGGGTGAAGTTAGTAATCTTTTATCAAAGTAAATTTAAAGCCTTACAATAGAAAAATCTGAAAGCCTTGCAGATTGCCTCCTTCTGTGAACAATAAAGATGGTGCAGATTGATCTCCTGTGAGCCCAGTGATTAATGACTTGTGAGAGAAGAGCTTTTCTGGCAGTAGGGATATTTAAGAAATTCTCTCCCTTATATGGTTTCACTTGTAACTCTCCCCTCAGGAGAGTGCCTCTAAGATACTTTTGTTCTATTTGGATGACTGCTTTTGTGTCTAGGAACTAAGGCTAGTACCCATTATCTGATTCTCTCCCACCAGGATTGGGATCCAGGCCTTAAAAGACAGGTTGTAGAGCAACTCCTGGCTTCCCCTCAGGTTTTCAGTTTTAAATTAAATCACTTAGATGCAAAAAATGATCAGGTTGGAATGAAATGAGCAGACATTAAGGGGAATGGGCAAATGAAATGCAAAGTTGCTTTCAAATTTGTTACAGCCGTCTGGTTGTAGTTTGGCCTTGGCAGTGGGTGAGTGGGGAGAGGAGGCATAAGTATGATCAAAGAGCAGCAGCGACAATTCCCAGCAAATCCTAGACGATCTGAAGTGCAGGTGAGGTGTAGTGAATCCTGCAGCAATTGTTAAAGGCATTCTTGCCCCCAGTCTGTAGTCTTTTCCTGCTCAGAAAGGTTGGTAGAATGGTGCTCGTACATCTGTTCATTTTGGTCTGGCAGAACTGCCCCAGAATGTCGTCCATGAAGCAAGGCTGTGACAGAGGAGCAGAAATCCAGAAGATCAACGTTAGAATCTCTTGGAGTTCTTTATTTCTTGAATGTGGGTCACAGCCCTTTGATAGAGCATTTTTACATCTGATCCCTTACAAACCACAAGATTTGATAACTGATGGGTAAATCTAGGGGTTGCAGGCAGCAATGTTAGTTTCTGCAGAAATACAGATCATCAACATGTGGTGCAGGACATAACGAACTATTTAACAGGATCTCAGGCCAGTCAGCAAAATTTGTCATCCCCTGCTAAGATGGTGATGGTCTAGCACTTGTCATTGCATGAAGCAGAGTGTGTAAAGCTGTAGAGGAGTCAGCTATAAAGTTGATTTGTCTAGTGCGTGAAAGGCACACCAGCTTTATTTTCCTTACAGGTTTTATTTGCCTTGTTCAGTAGGTCTTTCCACAAGATATTTTCCATATTTAATTCATGGTCTCATGAGCCACCTCTGGTCTTATAGGCTGTATATGTTTCAGAAGGAAACTCTTCTGTTTGAATTACATTGGGGCCTTTGTTGTCTTTACACATTTAGCCTTTGGAGAAACAATTTACCTCATTAGTTCTTCTGCTCACCAGCCATGTAAAAGATTACAATCTCTAGCTTTCCAAACAGAAGTCACTGCACTGTTTATCACCATTGTAGTGAATCCTGTGAAAAGGTTGTCTCCTAGCTGGTACACTTGCAAAAGAAAATTGTTGTGCATTTCCAGGAAATTAAATAAGTGAGAATTTGCAGGAGTCTGGGCTACAGTTTACAACTCAGATCCATTTTTATATCTTTAAAGATGAGCCCTGAAGTGCATAGCTTGTGTGCTGCGATGCCTTTTTAATTTGAACTGACCTATCACTTTCTTTTTCAGAGCCCCCTTGGTAGAGCCCAAGCAGCCAAGAACAAAGGAAACAAATACTTTAAAGCAGGAAAATATGAGCTAGCTATTCAGTGTTACACTGAGGCTATCAGCCTGTGCCCTCCTGAGAAAAACCTTGATCTTTCTACCTTCTATCAAAATAGAGCTGCTGCCTATGAACAACTGGTAAGAAATTAAAGATAATTATGTGTTTATTATAAAAAGTAGCATTATCAATTTTGTATTTCATCCACTGAAAGGTTCCAGGTGATAACATCTGCTGCCTTCACAACAAGGTGCTGTTGCAGCTTTTTTCAGCTTGTCATACTTTTCTATATATAAATAAAATTATTTTCTGTTAACTATTCTCAGTCTATCTTAGGTAATTCTTATGCACCCTGTTCTTCTAAGACAAAGTTCTAATTTCTTATTCTCTGGAACAATTTTCTTGTATATAAGTTAATTTTACTTCTCTCTACTTGAGTCTTTAACTGTGAAAGAAAGGTGAAAGGCCAAATATTTTTTAAGGCTGCTACTTCAAAATGTAAGTAAAAAAATCACAGAAATCCTAGTAAAGGCCAGGACCTAAATTTTGCACACAGGGAAGTAAGATTTACTCGACAGCTGAGTATACTTGGTGTTATTTTAGAAGTCAGCCAGTGTTGCTTATTATGGTATGATGGATTTGCTTATGAGGTCGAGTTGTTGAGCTGTATAAAGGAGTGGAAAAGTTGGCTTTGTACAGTCTGAAGTATCAAGTGAGAGACTGTGCTTAGATAAATCTGGTGTTAGAGGAGAGAAAAACAGTTCTTGTCTAACACAAATTCATGCTGTAATGAATCCCAAATGTATGTGGTTCATCTGTTAGAAAAGCCTTTTTTGATAAATTGAAATAACTTTTTTTTTAAAATGTTTTAGCACTTTGGTAAACTTGTTTGCTGTCATTATATTTCCACATTTTTTCTTCTAGTTGTTTTACACCAGTCTTTCAGTCTCAGTGTTACCTCCTGCAAGCATCTTTACATCAACTGGCGATGTTCTCCCATGGGATTTGTACCCTGTGTGGTTCAATATTTTTGTAGGAATTCCATTTCTGTTCTGGGGCTTTGTTGGTGCAGGTGGTTCACAGTGGTGCCCGGGCAGTTTCTCCATGAGGGCCTTGGAGAAACAGAGGCCAGCAGGGAGAGCCAGAGCCCTGGGAGCTGCAGGCACCGTGGGGTGCGCCTGACCCCGGAGTGGCTGTGGGAAGCCGGCACAGGGAGCTCACTGCGCTGCTTTTCTGCCCACAGCAAAAATGGACAGAAGTGGCACAAGATTGCACAAAGGCTGTTGAACTTAACCCTAAATACGTCAAAGCTCTCTTCAGACGCGCAAAGGCCCACGAGAAGCTAGACAATAAGAAGGAATGTTTAGAAGGTGAGTGGCTCATGATGTGTATACTTAAAAGTAGAATTAACTCTGCTGCTTTGGAAATAGCAACTTCTGGCATTGTTTTGTTTTTATTTCTGTAGCTACAGAAATACAGAATTATTTATTTAAAACCATTCATACCTTCTGCAAATGCAGATTCTTTTGTCAGAAGAAACCTTTTCACATTTCCCAAGCACTCATCTGCTTACATCTGAAATAACTGCTGAGAAATTGATGTTACTGTAGCAACTCAAGGTATTCTTTTTCCAGGAAACTCCTTCACTTTAGAATAGAATTCATCTTACATGATGAGTAGATAACCAGGACATGAAGTAAACAGACTTTCTTCTCCTCTATTTGTTTTAGAGAAATTATACTACTACAGAAATGAGGGTGTTTTCGCAGGTAGAGATACATGGTCAGAAATAAAAGTATTACAGTAATTTAAATGCATCGGACAGGTATTAGAGGGAAAACAGCTTCAGTAGCATTTTGTTCTGGTGCATAGCTTATGAAAACCAGAAAGGATTGAATTCTTTTTTTTTAATATTAATACTATGTATTCGGCAGAAATTACTGTGTCAAATCCTTCCAAGTGCTATTCCTAAACAGAATACATTTTGAACTGTCAGGAAGATGTAACTGAGAAGCCATGGAAATTAAGAAGTACAGGTCAGATGTGTTGTCTCAGGGCACTTTGGAACTATAGGAATACTGCTTGAAATTACCCATATAAATTTCATCAAGTGAAATCATTCCTGCTGATGTTAAGTTAAAAGACAATTGAAATTTTCAGCTGTGCTGATTATCAAGGAAGGATAGAAAATAAAGCAGTGCTTTGGCTGGCAAATCTAACTGTTAAATTAGTTCCGTTATGTATAATGGCTAAGAATTAGGTCTGCCAAATTAGAAGGTAAATTAGATGTGGAAATTTTATCTGTTTATCTGCTGGCAGAATGCCTTTATGCCCTTAAAGACCATAGTGACTAGGAAAGGACAACTTAGTTCATTTAGTGCACTCCTTTGCAACCACTGTGCAAAGGAGTGCACTAAATGAACTAAGCTGCACTTTGAGTGCTGTAATAAAATCTAAACCTTATGCAGCTGCCAGGTGATAAAAGCCCCAAGAAAAGTCAAGTGTCTCTGTGACAGTAGGGCAGTTTTAAATATAACTTCTTTTTTAGTGTTATAGCAATAATATTAGTGACAAACATTTTCAGCCTTGATTTGTATTTGATTTTTCACTTGCAGTTTTTTCAGATCTGAGGCTTTCTTGCTTTTTTTTTTTTTGAACTGCACTATTTTGCTATAACTCTGCTTTTACCTGCCAACCACATATAGAGAGCAAAATCCCAGGAAGTAGGGTATGCCCAAGAATTGGAGGACAGCGAAACCAAACAAACCTCAAGAACTCTGCCACTACCAGCAGAAAAATCCTTCAGTGATCCCTGGGAGTATAATTTGGGAAGATGTCACTGCTGCACCCAAGCCTGGAGTGCAGCAGTCTTTGGGTAGGGCCTGTCTACTGGGGTTGTATAACACACTTCTTCTGGGGGTACCACATTTTCCGAGGGACTCTGATGTGCTTCCTGACCATGCAAGAGTTGCGGGGAGTTCCTGTAAAAATGATGGCTTAATAGTCCCTTTAGCAGTGTAGAATTAGAGAAATACACTAAAGCTCCAGGGTAAGACATTTACTTTTCAAGAATATTCAGACTATACAATGCTTGAATTTCAAGTCCAGGCTCTGTTCATCTTCACTGATGTTTAAATGAAAATTAAACAGGGAAAACCTGTGGTAGCATTGCATTAAGTGGATAATCCAGAGAAACAGTGTGTAGTAAGATAAGTGCATTTCACACCGGAAAGCTTCACTTGGGCAGTAGTGAGTTAACAATTGCAGAGGTTTCTCTGTGTGAATGAAAGCCATGTGATAGGGGCTGGCACTTTAAATAGGCCAGCAAGGTATTTCTCCTTGCTCCCTTCCAAAGTCACAGAGGTGAGCGGAAAAATTCGAGGTAGAATATAGGAAGATTTCTTAAACTGAGGAGTAAGTGAGATGTGATGCAACTGAATGTGAATTTTAGAAGTAGAAAACAAAGACCAGTCCCAGAAGAGAAGCTGTGTTAGCAGTTCCAGTGCGAAATATGAACGTAATTAATCTCCTCAAAGTTTCAAAATGGCGAAAGCCCCTGATGGAGGTACACATTCTCACTGTTCATTTAAGTGTGTTTGTCTCTAGAAAAAACATGAAGAGAAAAATAAATGTAATTTCTTTTCATTCACTGTCATGAAGTCGTTTTATCCCAGGAAGATCATTTTGGATACAAATTTGTGTCTTGAAAAATACAGTAAATAGAGCAAACTGGAAACAGAGGCTTTTGCCTGAGAACAGGACACGTATTAGTTTGGCAGTGCCTGATTGTACTCAGTGGTATATTTTAGTGTACTCCTTTGACTATCAAAATTCCTTTAATCTCACTTTTGTACATTGTTTCCTAGATGTCACTGCAGTCTGCATTTTAGAAGCCTTCCAAAACCAGCAGAGTATGTTATTAGCTGATAAAGTTCTTAAACTCCTTGGAAAAGAAAAGGCCAAAGAGAAGTACAAGGTAGGACTTGTGATATTGCTGACTAATTGTTGTTTCACCTGACCAGTTGTTGAAAAGTTGAAAATTGTTGGCATTCTGTCAGTTGTTGTAAACAAGTCTCTGTCTTCATCTGCTGGAGTGTAAGAAGCAACATGAACTGGTTTCCACAAAGCTGCCGTTGTACCAATGTTATTTTCCTCGGGGACCTCTCCAAAGTTTTTGGAACCTCAGCAGGGAAGAGAGATCCACTTCCAGCAGTTGTTTCTCTTTAATAATGAAATTTGTTATGACATTCAGGAGGCACCCTAAGTTGGTGTGCTGCCCTACACAGGGCTTTTCTGAACTTGCAACTTCATGGAAACTGGGTGTGTTGGAACAGACGTCTGTGCATGAATGTTTGGAAACTGCAGAAGAGATAACTGTGAAAGCATAGGGGTAGCCAGGAACACTCATTTTAAGTGGCTGTAGGTTTACAGAATGGTTGCGACAGGTACCAACACGTTCTTGCTTGTTATTAAAGCATTCTTGCTTGTTTTTTGATGGTGGTGGAGGTACTGAAATCCATGTTGGTTTTGAGATGCCGAATTTCTTTCCTACAGAAATTTACATAAATGTGTGGTGTTGAGGTAACAGCAAATTGTGTTATGAGTGTAGTGGATGTAGCATCACAAGATAGGTGTGCTTCAGAGGAGCATATTCAGTGTTTTCTTGCAGGAGAGATTGAACTGTAATTCTTGTGTGCAGTTTATTTTGAGCAAGAAATATTTTTTCACTCTAGAAAAGATTCAGTACCTGAGAGGTGTTGCTTTTGGGACTTTAAGTAAAATGTGTGGTTTCTGGGCCAAGTTTAACACAGAACTAGGATATCGCCTCATTAGTCTCCATTGCAACAATGACAGCAGCTTCTCCTGGGTGCAAATTGGAGAAAAAAGAAAACTGCCATTCAGAATCTGCTTGAATTTAGGCTCATGCTTAAACCACCAGGTTGCATTTTTCACCCAATTTATGTACACACCCAATGCTTTAGTTCATCTACTCAATGTCTTATGATATCTTAGGAGTTCTCATTTCTAGCCACATATGTGGAAAGATACTATCTCCCTCCCCCCCGAATATCTTCACTTTATTTTCACTGGTGATGGGTATGGCATTGTGATCTGAAGCTTAAAGAATCCCTAAACATCAAACTGGCAAATCCAAAATACCAGGCTATCAGATGGGATAGTGAAAGTCATACATTGATTGATCCATCAATTTTTTTTTTTAATAATAACTTTTGCTATCTATTTCCATCTTTACCATCTGATCTTTCCACCTAATGACTTGTAATTACCTTTCTCTGTTTCAGAATCGGGAGCCTCTGATGCCCTCACCTCAGTTCATTAAATCCTACTTCAGTTCTTTCACAGATGATATAATTTCCCAGCCTTTGCTTAAGGGTGAGAAATCAGATGAAGATAAGGACAAGGAGGGAGAGGCTTCCGAAGTAAAAGAAAAGTGAGTGTACAGTACAGTTGGGAATTGTTTGATATTGGAATTAAGTTTTCAGCGATTCGGATATTCTGCTCAGTGTAACGTGCTGCTGTTTGTGCAGTACTTGTCATGGAGAACCCTTTGATATAAATGATATCAGTATTCTAAGTGAAACCTTAGTGAAAGCTGACTGGCAAGTTCCAAACTTGCACTGAACAGAGGAAGGACAATGAGATTGGGAAGATATGCTGAATATTTACTACACTATCACAGTAAATCTTAGGAGATGGGAGAACTGGAGAGGGCTGAAGGATGCTTCCCAGGAAAGGAATATTTTATACTGAAGATGCATTTCCAAGGAAGAGAGCAAGTTAGCTTTTAGACTGGGAGGGAGAAGATGAGCTAGGAAAAGGGTATTTTTAAATTAAAATATGCATTTACAGCAACTGAGGCTAAAAGGATGTTTTATCTTTCTGGAACCAAATTGCCCATGAATGAGAAGTTTGTTCTTGCATGGAAAAACTTAGTTTTGTGGTTTTGTTTTGGTTTTTTTTTTTTTTAGTGGACCTTGAGCACCACATAAATGGTTCTTTAACTTTCTATGCTGCTTTCCAGATTATTTTTGGAAGATAGCAGTGCTGTCAGTTTGGAAACCATTGCAAACAGCATTATGATTTTTTTTTTATAAGTAAGAGAGAATGTTCTGATCTACAGGCAGATTCACTGAATCCAGGACACAGCTGAGAACAAGGCAGTGCTGTAATTTTTTTCTATTAAATCCTTTCTTCCACATACAAGCTGCACATTGCTAGGTTTAATATTTCATTTTCCTGTACATGAATTCCAGCCTCTTGTTTTAAAGCAGAGATTATTGCTGTTCTTCATGTGAAAAAAACCTCAAGGGAAAAATGAAACTCACATTCAAAAGCTTTAGAACATTTTTCTTCTTTATTTCCAATGTAATTCAGCAAGTTTTTGTGGAAATTGTTTTCCATCTATGATGGCTCTACCCGGGAATGGATGTTCCAATGGAACTATGCTGGTGTTGTAAAAGTATAGCACAAGTTAGTATTTGTAATGATTTGATGAAACATCTGAATGGAAATTGCAGTGTTCAGTGAATGCATGTATATATACAACTGTTCTTACATCATTTACAGCTCTGGCTATTTGAGAGCAAAACAATATATGGAAGAAGAGAACTATGACAAAATTATCAGTGAAAGCACAAAAGAAATTGAAGCAAAGGGAAAATACATGGCAGAAGCTTTGCTTCTGCGAGCTACTTTCTACTTACTTATTGGCAATGCAAGTGCTGCCAAACCGGACCTAGATCAGGTCATCAGCATGGAAGATGCAAATGTGAAGGTAAGAATCTGTCACAGCTGGATTGTAGTTGGGATTGAGAAGTTAGATGATAAACTTGCAATATACTTCAAGAAGTTGTTTTTCCAAATTTTCAGATGTTTTAATGGGAGTATTCTGGTTTGTTTACTGTTTTGTTCCTGAGAAATTGGTTTTTTTCAAGGGCTTGTTGATTTTTGAGACTGCTGTACTGAGTAGTGCAAACTAAAAGTGATAAGTAGTCCAAACTAAAGAACAAGGGAAGTTGAATGAATTGGAGGCTTATCCACCCTGGATAAGTGAAAAACTTTAATTGCACTTGTATATTCAGCTGTTTCTAAAAACATTGATGTATTTGTAAACATAGGCATTGAAAAGGCTTTTGGCGGGGGGGGGTCTTGAAAATCCAGTGAGAGGGAAGAATAGGCTGACATTTTTGAAATTAAGTAAGGGAGTTGATTCATTTAGGGTCAATATGAAACTTATTCCTGCTTAGAATAATTTAAACCTGTCAGTGGGGGAAACCAGTCAAATGAAAAGTTGACTGTGATAGTAGTGAAGCCTTAAATGTGGAGAAGCACTGGAGTGGCTGATGTTTCTCTGGCCGTTTTTTGCAGCTGCGAGCCAATGCCCTGATCAAACGGGGCAGTATGTACATGCAGCAGCAGCAGCCCGTGCTGTCCACCCAGGACTTCAACATGGCTGCTGACATTGATCCTCAGAACGCTGATGTTTACCACCATCGAGGACAAGTAAGAAACCTTAGGGATTTGGTCCCAGCACTTGGGATATAATATGTCAGTATATAATAAAAGGAAAACCAGAGTCATTGGAGACACTTCATACTGTTTGTGGCAGAAAGACTTGAACTCCTAATTGGGAACTTTTGTGGGACGAACACACAGTCTGCTTTGGAGGTTCAGGTCAGGCAGAAACAGTTTATTTCTACAGCTGTAGGAAAGCCCTCTGTCAGTGTGAACTCTGACTTACAAGTACTGGGGCTTATATACATTTCCAGCAGATAAAAGCTGTTCTGTGAAGGGGCCTGGATGGCAGAGCAGCATCTGCACAGCAGGAAGCTTTGTAATGTGTGCCTGGTAACACCTGCAGCCCTGTGGCCTGGACTTGCATCTGTTCAGCTCATCCCTCTCTGCCTTGTGACACTGCTGTGTCCTTGACTAATTTCTAGACCTGGAGAGGCCTGCTGCCACAGACCTGTAAGATGAATGGTGCTCCAAGTAGAAAAGGAACACTAGCATATGCAGATAGGCTAAGTCATATTTGTAAGGAATACTTCCATGGATCAAGGGTCTTTCTCCATGAATTTGTTAGACCTCTTTAGTGCTCAGAAATTAAAATAGTGTTGACTGAAGGGAATGAAAGTTTTCTGCGGATTGAAAATTAGCGTTTTACAGTAGCTTCACAGTAAAGTAAGATAATGATGAAGTGAACTCTGCTCCTGTGGAGGAATAAGAATGTCAAAACAAAACCAAAAAACCACCAAATGAAAGAAGTTGAAATGCAAGCTGGAAAAGCTGAAATGTTTCAGTATCCAAATAGTCCACAGATACTGGCTACAGAGAGGCAAAACAACTTGAGAAAATATGGCATAATTTTGGAGACTGGTCATAGTGCTGAAGCAGTGATGGCAGCAGTCTAAAATGCAAGCATTCTCAATCCTACACAGGGATTTGCCTGCTTGTGTGGGTAGCCAAAGTTTCACGGGTGGCTTTGATAATATATTATGACAGTGATTTCTAGTTATGGGTTTTGTAGGCTTCTAGACAGTTCTAAAACTGAGCTGGAGATGATGTGAGTAACAGACGCTAATTGAATTATTGTGTAAGTGTCTGAAGCACAGATGAAATAGAGAAATAGGATTTTCTTTCATTCTGGCTAGCTGAAAATCCTGCTTGACCAAATTGAGGAGGCTGTGGAAGACTTTGATGAATGTATCCGATTGCGACCCAATTCTGCCTTGGCGCAAGCACAGAAATGTTTCGCTCTGGTAGGTAATGTGTTGGGGATTGTCTGGGTGCTTCTTCTTAAAAGAGTTCTGGAAAACACTCTGTTTCTCTGGTTTATTCCAATTTAACAGGGAAGTAGGGCAAAAAACATCTCTGTCTTTTAAGATTAAGGTAAAGGAATAATGCAACAGTTTCTTCAGTTGGAGTATGACATTTTTCTGGTTTTGGGAGAGGAACAAAAATCTTGATTCTAATTGGAGCACATAAAATTGATTTTAATAAAGCTTTACTATTGTGGAAAACAATCATCATCAAGAAATGGGAAACAAACTATTTCAAACTAGTACAGTGACTCAGTGTGCAAGAATCTTGTCAGGACAGTTTTGCATGGTGTGAACAAGGAGGAATGCCAAGTTTGGAATTTCTAAGCATTTGAAATAGAGGGAGGCTATCACAATTATCAGGCCTTATGACTTCCTTCTTTCACCCATTTTCCTCTTCAAGTCTAGACACTTGGACATGTGGTAGGTTCCCAAAACCAGATTTGGTAGGGTATATAGGCACGTCACCTGGAACTAGGCACAGAATCATAGAATGGCCTAGGTTGGAAAGGGTCTCAAAGATCATCTTGTTCCAACTCCCCTGTCAGGAACAGGGACACCTCCACTAGACCAGGTTGCTCAGAGCCCCATCCAACCTGACCTGGAACACTGCCATGGATGAGGCATCCACAGCTTCTCTGGGCAACCTATTCCAGTGTCTCATCACCTTTACAATAAAGAATTTTTTCCTAATATCCAGTCTAAACCCGCTGTCTTTCAATTTGAATCCATTCCCCCTCATTCTATCACTACATGCTCTTGTAAAAAATCCCTCTCCATCTTTCTTAGAGGCTCCTTTCAGGTATGTGAAGGCCACAGGTCACCCTGAAGCCTTCTCTTCTCCAGGCTGAACAATCCCAATTCTCTCAGCTTATATAAAATACCTTTGAATTATTATGATGCAGGCAACTCCTGGGAAGGTCGGGAGAGGCCTATCAGCCTTCTTTTAGTCTGGAGATGATGTAATTTTTTTCTTTTATTCTTTTTCCTTGGAATAGTATCGCCAAGCTTATACAGGAAGTAATGCTTTGACTGTGCAAGCAGCCATGAAAGGCTTTGAAGATGTCATAAAAAAATTTCCAAAGTGTGCTGAGGGCTATGCACTCTATGCTCAGGTATGGTTTTCTCTCTCTTAAAGAAAATGCTGCATTCTCTTGTACTTTTTGTCTTGGATATAACATAACATTTCTTCAAATAATAGATGAAGATTTTTGACACGAAGTCCTGAGATAACACATGCTGTCTTGAATAAGCTACCTGGTTTATGGTTATGGATGTTCTGGGGTAGAGGAAGTACAGGGGGAATTGGTGGAGCAGGATGTAAGTAATGAGAGTTGAGGGTGGTTATTAGGAGACAGAGGTCATTCCTGCATGATTCCCCCCTTCCTGCATGTGTGTGGCATCTCAGCTGATGAAGGTCAGGGATTCTCTGAGTAATTGGAGAGTCAGATGTGTGGAACTAGGGTGGCATTTTTGACCTGCTACCAGTGGCATGTAGTGGTTTAGAGCAGCTGTTGGGAGTACACTTGTAACAGAGACTGTAATTTCTTCTCTAAGAACATACTGCTGATTTCAGTAGGAAGCATGAGACATTCTGATTTTAAGTAGATTGGCAGTATGGATGCATTTCCTTCTGAAAGAAGTATATTTGAAAAAGGAAGAGTTGAAGCTTGCAGATGGAGACTTTTAGAATGGTTGTTATTTACAGCACACAGCCTATAGCTTGTGGATCTCCCATTACAGGTGATAGTGTGGTCAGTAATTCATGCAATTAAAGCACAGAAGCTTTCCAAAACGCCTCCATTTTGAAACTTAACTCTGGTAACTGATGTGCCTGGGCTGCTCTACCATAAATTAACTACATCCAATCTCACATTGTCAATACAGTTTTAATTAGAATTAGCTGAGTGCAGAGTTGCTTTGGTTGCTTATTGACAAACAGGTTTCTCTTTTGATTCAGGCACTAACTGATCAACAGCAGTTTGGCAAGGCTGATGAAATGTATGATAAATGCATTGACCTTGAACCAGACAATGCCACTACATATGTTCATAAAGGGTATGTATTGAGTTTGCAGTCCTTTTGGTTGAGAGCAGTCGGCGTGTTTAGGTGAATCAAGCTGAACTGAATGTTTATGTTTAGAAGTTTATCCGGGAAAAATAACTTTGTGAAAGCATCTTTGTGCTCCTAAATGTATTTCTATATTTTCTCTTGACTAAGCTGCAAATAAGTTTCAGGAAAGTTTAATCAGTGTTCATTGCTAATTGAGTATCTAATTGAAGTATATCTGACTTTTCCTTTAGGCCTATTCATTTCAGCTTTGTGTTGAAGTTTTTTCTTTCATAAAACAACATGTACCAAGTCCTCTTGAGAAAAATTTGCCTTTCTTTAGAGTCGTTAAAGTAGTAACGTGGCTTATTGAAAGTGACTTTCACATAGGTGTTTTAAAAAGTCATTAAGTTACTAGGTTACTGTCTACCTGCATTAGAAATTAAATATATTATACATTTGGGATGGTTTTGCTTACCATGATGAGGGTTTTGGGAGGAGTATGTGAAGTCTGTTTGAAATTTTCTTTCTCTTGTAGTTTACTTCAGCTCCAGTGGAAGCAAGATTTAGACAAAGGATTAGAACTCATAAGCAAGGCCATTGAAATTGATAACAAATGTGATTTTGCATATGAGACCATGGGAACGATTGAAGTGCAAAGGTAATGTTGAATTGCAGTGTTAAGAGTTCTTAGTTACTTCTGAAGTTACAGTAGTTCTTTGAATTTCCTCATGGATCCTGAGTCTTGAGATCTTCTCCCTAGTGTCCTGTAAGGCCAGCTCTTACCCAAAGCCCTGATTTCTGTTCTGTAACTCTTAGGTAAAGCCCTCCATTCTCTGTGGCATAATTCTGATCTATGATCTGACAGCTTCTCATCACCAATTTCATACTTAATGGACAACATGCAGCTGAGGCTATGTATGTTTAAATACATTCCTTCTGCATTGAAAGTAACTTCCTTAATCATTACCTGGCTTTGTGTGTATCTGATGTTGTCCTTGGGCATTGTGGGCTGTTTATATTGAGGATCCTGTGCTGTTTTCTCCTGCAGCCAAAAGGACTCCAGTGTGCGATTCTTGGGGGAAAAAGGAATGCACTGCTCTGTAACATTGTATTGCAACTGTGGCAAGGTCTGGGGGTAGCTGACAGTACAGTCGTGTCTTTTTTAAAATATGTCCAGTCCTCTAAAGGACAGACAAACTATTGACACGAGAAATTTTGCAAGCATTTCCTATTTAAATAATGTGCTTCTGTCTGTGCTAGTTTACCTCTTTTGTATATTCAGGGGAGATGACAGTTCACTGTGGCAAGGTCTATTATCTTTGTAGTAAACTTTATGTCCTGTGGAGAACATTTTATCCTGCTCCACCACCCGTGGGGCTCTCAAGAGGAAGGCTGTTTAACAGCTGTGCTAGCTGCTTAGGCTTGGTAACAATTTCTCTGAGTTTACTCAGCATCACCACAAGTCCTTGTGGTGGTTCCTCCCAAAGTCCTTTTAAGTTATTAATGGTGGAGAGTGTAAGTCCTGAAAGGAAAAAGATGTTTTAGAGATGACAAGATTGCTTTGGCAGTCTTAACTGGGCCAAATTTTTCTTTATTTCAGAGGTAATCTGGATAAAGCCATTGAAATGTTCAACAAAGCTATCAACCTGGCCAAATCAGAAATGGAGATGGCCCACCTCTACTCACTCTGTGATGCTGCCTATGCCCAGACAGAAGTTGCAAAGAAGTATGGATTGAAACCACCAACACTGTAAAGAAACAAGGAGGAAATGACCTTCCAAAGTGAAGTTGCCCACTTCAGCCAGCCCTAAAGACGCTGTTGCAGACTATGCTGAATGGTGGAACTTAGTTTTTTCCCGTTCGTGGTGTTGTCATTTGCTACATCTGTTAAATGTTTAGGTGTTGTGGGAGTGGTTGTTCAAGGAAGTATGCAGTGCTGCATCTTGTTCCTTCTGCAGCAAAAACCTTCTGCAGTGTGTTGAGGGAAATAAAGTTGCAGAGGAACCAAAGGAACATATTTTGGCCATGCAAATAAAAAC
>VYZT01030817.1:10971-52081 GCA_013400735.1 Pomatostomus ruficeps | reverse complement strand
GTGCATCAAGACTAGCTGCTGTTACACACTGTGTTTCTCTCAAAAGAGCACAAGTTTCCTTGTTAGTTTATTCTCTCTCTAAAATTGAACTTGTCCATCTTTAAATGCTGGATGCTGATGAAGATAAACTATTTAAAAGTAGCACCAATCCAATATTTCTTCTTTTCCCAAACCGTACTTGCTGCTTTTTACAGGATGGGAAGAGAATTATTGCTTTCCCTACATTATGACTGCGTTCTGCACTGTGGGGAGCAAGGCTGGGGAAACAATGGGTGTAAGCATTATTGCAGAATTGAGTGGCTGCCAGTTATAGCTGCTGCTATTAGTGATGTAGGATCAAGGAGAAAGTCAAGAATCATTTGTGCTGTAGATTCCTAGTGTAGTTGTTGTTGCTACTTCTTTAAAATGTTTAACAGAGCAGCTGATTGTGTTTGGAAATGTTAAAATATGGTAGTATCTCTCCTGAAGCAACAGTTCTGTGAGCTCACTTATCATAGCATTTTGTAATAATATGTGCCTCTGTGTGCAAAAAAATCTATTTTCTTTCTAACCTCAGAAGTGTATCAGTAATAGGCTATGAGAGATAAAAATTCAGGTTTTGATGAAAAATTTCTAGGTGAAATTTGGAATCTAGTCAAGTTTGAGTTTGTGGGTTAGTATTTTTCCAGCATCTAATTGTACAGTCCTGTTTGCAAAATTTGTAGTATTTCAGATGGCTTCAGAGAAAGCACCAGCTGTTAAGTGTTTTCCTTTGTTGTATTTCATTATTACAGTATCAAGTGGTAGTCAAAGGCGTTTTTAAAGTATAGTCTGTCATCATATATGGAAGAGTTGAGAATTAATGCTAATTGTTCCATTACAAAGGTTAAAATGTGTGGGGATTTTCTGTGCTTTGTTCGTTGTTTTTTTACCCCCTTGGAGGTTTATGACATGTTGCATAATGATCACTGACCTCATGCACATATTGATATCTGCTGTGCTCTGAAACAAACATAACGTCAAGAGAAGAGAAACAGTGAAAAAAACCACTAAAATCATCCCAAAAATAATGCATAGAAAAGACAATGTTTTGGTTGCTTTTACTTACCTCAATTTAACATTGATATTTTCTTGTTACAAAATGCAAAAACTTTACATTAGCCGTAGGAGTATTTTGTTATTTAGCTTACATAACACCTCACTATGTAGATACTGCCCTGCTTTAAAAAAATCCAAATCCAAAATCTTAGTTTTACTACATCAAGCATGGTAATTCTTTCCTGTTTTGTCCTTTCAGGAAGTAAATGCACTTGAGTGTGAGATTCAGTTGCTGAAAAATCTGCTGCATGAAAGAATTGTTCAGTATTATGGCTTCTTGAGAGATCCACCAGAAAGGACACTCTCCATATTCATGGAATACATGCCTGGGGTAAGCTAGAGAGCTCATCCACATCAACCATCGATTGTGTGCAGTGTGCTGAGCACCCAAGCATTCAGCTTTGCATAAATGCACACATATATTTAAAACTGTCCAAGTTAAAAACAATCACCAAAGATGGGTAGTGACCAGTGCTTGCAGCCTCCTGTCTTCAGCATTGCATGTTTGGGTTTTCAGAATTACAGTGGTTTGTATAAAAGCTCTGTGTGTTTGCTTTTGGCATAAGTGGTGCCTGGAAATGTCTTTGAAAAGACAATATTATTAGTAGTAAACTCTTAAATCGTCCTGAATTTCATTGTTTTGTTTTGCCATGTTTCAAGCATTTCAGGGAAACAAAAAGTATCTAAGATGAGGGTGAGAATAAGTGCACACAGAAAATAATCTTGGTGCTTGCTTTTTGTATAACGCCTAATACATGATGAACTGCTGCTCTTCTGCTTTGTTAGGAAATATTATAAGGTCAGAAAACTGTAGCTTTTCATTTTTTCACCAAGTGGGGTCAGCAGAGCTAAATAAAATGTGCTTGCATAAAAACAGAGGCTCTGTATTTCTGAATAGTTACAGCATTTTACTTACTATGAGACTCCAAAGGGGAAAAGCGGTGTTTGGGCATTGTTTTCCTGGTGGTGATGGGTTTTTTGTTTGTTTCTTCATTTTTTGGGTTCTGGGCTTTGTTTTGGGGGACTTCTTGAATTTTTCTGAGATTTGGAGANAAACAATTGTAGAAAAGCTTATATTGAAATGAATAACCATTACTTGTGAACATGTTTTTTGAAGCTCTGCAAAAACCCAAGAAGTTTTGATTTAATGTTTTTTTAAGCTAAGACTTTCTTGCCTCTTGATTTTTACCTAAAGCACCACCGTACAGCATGTGGTGGTTCTTTCCTTTACAATGTTTTTTTCTGATTATAAACTAACACAAAGGGCATGTGTTATGTCCAACCTGAGTAACACCACTTACCATCAAAAAGTTTGAGGGTGGTGTTGGTGAGAAAGTAGTGCTGTTCTCTTCCTGTACATTGGACTGGAATTACTCAGCTACTTGCAAGTTTTAAGGTTAAATCAAGAAGGATTGTAAGTTTAAATGTCTATCTTTCAGGCATAAATCTAACTGAATTTCAGTTGAATTGTAGAAGTGTTAGTGCTTTATACTTCTTCTGTACCATAGGGTTCCATCAAAGACCAATTGAAATCGTATGGAGCACTCACAGAGAATGTGACTCGTAAATACACACGGCAGATTTTGGAGGGAGTTCACTATTTGCACAGTAATATGATTGTCCATCGAGATATTAAAGGTAAGGATGGTTCTGTGCACAGTTCAGTGCTCTTTATTACTGATCCTTTTCCAATCTTACGTGAAGTGCTAAAAGGCAATTAAGTTTGAAATACCAAAGTACTGATTTGAAATAAATGTGATTGCTTTCCATCTTTTAGTCTTGTAATTGTTGTAATCTGGGGAGGGGAAAATAAGCAATTCTAGGATATTCTAGAAGACTTGTGGCAATGTTTCTTTAGTGTCTATATGCAAAACAATCAGGATAAATTAATTTGATTTTATTTTACTATTAATAGTTTTAAATATATTGGATGATGATGTAATGAGAAGTATAATGTGCAGAGGAAAGCATCATGACTTGAAAGTTTATATTTACAGAGATTTGTTTCATCAGTTATGTAGAAAATACCCAGCTCTTCGCTGGTACAAGAAGTGACTGGCAGAGGTGACTTGCCTGATCAGACTTTTTCCATTTTACTGCTAGGAAGCCTGATGAAACATTTACTTTTTGTAGATAGGTACAGGTGACTTGCAAGTGTTGCATAAGCAAGGTGTGAATATGTAGGAAGATGCTGATGTTCATAATAGGTGTGTTGAACACCATGCTGTTGTATTCCCTAATATTTTTGCCATTTTCCTGTTGCTTTATATCAACAGTGCTTTGTTCCAGAGTAGGTTGAGATATCACAGTCTATTGTACATCTTGTGCAGATAACTGTTTTGAATAAATCTGAAACACAGTTTGAGATTTTGCTTTAAAATAGTATGGAGACATCTTCAGTTGTGTGGAAACTCCTTTCCCGTTTCTTTTAATTTCCCATGTATGGCACATTCCTTATTTTGTCAGGAGGGATTTACAAAGGGACTTGCCCCTTCCTGGAAAAGGCCTAGGATGCAAAACAGCATGTACAATTCATTGTGTTCTGAACTGCACAATAGAATAGTAGGAATGAGCAGAGAAAGTAAATTCTATGGCTTGAAATCCTAGGTTGATGTTGCACTGTATCACTGAATCCAAACTTCTGTTACTGTTTCCCACACCAAAACCTTGAGTCTTTCATTAAGGTCATGTTGTGTTCCCTTCCTACCAGGAGCAAATATTCTGCGGGATTCAGCAGGCAATGTGAAGCTTGGTGACTTTGGTGCCAGCAAACGACTGCAGACTATCTGTCTGTCTGGTACAGGAATGAAGTCTGTCACAGGAACTCCCTACTGGATGAGTCCCGAAGTGATTAGTGGAGAAGGGTACGGCAGAAAAGCAGACATCTGGTATGTTAGGAAAACCCTTCTCTACTGAAAAGTGTCATTTCATTTTCAACAGAGAGTAGGTGTTTGTTATCTGAAGCTGCAGTGTTTCATTCTGGGATTTAAACTGAAGAAGGTAGCAAAAGTGAGCACTGACAGTCATATTTGGAGAGTCTTAACACTGAAATTTAATTTTTCATGTGGCAGTTTCTCAGCCCATCAGTTTAGAGATCATAAGAGAATTCTTTGAACTGCCTTGCATGAAGTTAGGATTACTAAACTGTTCGTTAGTTTTGGGGAGGTACTGGCTGAAAGCAGTATGTGAAGCTTTGAAACATCAGTCAATGTCTTGTAATGAAACTTCAACACCGAATACCTTTGACGCAAGGTAGAAAATTAAATGCTAGGTCTTTAAAGGTTGAACACTTACGAGTGAATTTGCCAGATTTAAAAGGGAGCGTCAAAAAATAATTTAGTTATTAAATGCTTAAGAACTAAGAGGGAAAGGTAATTTTCAAAAATGAAGGTCAGTGAAACATTGTGTAATACACCACAGTCTGACATGGCTCCAGCCCAGTGGACAGATGACTTTGGCAGTGAGAGAGGCTCCTTGCACTGCAGCTGCTCTGTGAACATGCAGTAAATGGGCAGGCAGGAGCAGATAGGCAGAAGTTGTAACACTGTGTGTTTGAAAAGGAACTACATTATATCAAATCAATGGCAATACTTTTAACCTCAGAGAAATTAATTTGGGCTATTTCAGATTGCTTAGTAATTACTCTGATATACATGAATAACAGACCAACTTTATAATTTCAAGCAGTTGACTTGTTCAACTTCGAAGTATTGGTACCAAGGTTATTGTGTGGTTTTTTTGGTGAAAACTTAAGAAAAAATACTGAAGTTGGACTTCTGTCAGTCAATAAATCCCTATTGTGTAAAGCAATGTACCTCTGTTTAACCACAAAACTTCTTGCCAGCATGTTGAAAAACAGTCAAACTTTATAAGAATTGGCAGATTATTCAGTCTGTCCATTTTGCAGTATCATTCACTTGTTATTGGAAGATGCTGATCTTTCAGGACTTCTGGAACAAAGTATTTCTGGCCATACGTATGCCCTTCTGCCTTCCTAAATTCATTAAACATGAGTTTTGTATACAAAGATGGTTTAGAAACTTGAAATTTTGATTGCCAATCTAAGTATATTTTTAGTATCCTTAACTAAAAGAGAAGCTACCATGAAGTAGGGCTTTTGCTTTTCAGCTGCCATATTATGTTTGCACACTATTCACTGATGATAACTTGTGCATTTCTAATGAGCTGGCAACACACACGGTATGCTCAGAACATTCCTAATGCTTTGCATTTCTGTTCGGCCTAAAGGAGCCGGAAAGCTTCCAAAGCTGCAGTGCTAAGTGTGTGGCCTTTGTCAGCCTGCTGAACACTGGATGCTGGCAGTGCCCTGTCACAGTTGGTATTGCCTGGATAAATATCTAATTATCCCTTCACTGAGGTAGTAGCTTTTGGCCTAGTAAAGCAATAAAGTGGAAACATAGGTAGTGATTTGTGTAACTTTGAGATAAAGGTATAACAGTACATGCCATTTTTTTCCCAAGGCTTGTTTTGTGCTGAAGTTGCTCTGAAGTGTTAAGTGGACACTCCTTATTTGGGATATTTTATTCCCTCTCTGCTATTTCTTGTTTTCCTGGAAGGGCGTGACTCTGTTGTAACCTGCTGTTTCACTTCTGCCTCTGTTTCAGGAGTGTAGGTTGCACAGTGATAGAAATGCTCACTGAGAAGCCCCCGTGGGCAGAGTTCGAAGCCATGGCTGCCATCTTTAAAATTGCCACTCAGCCAACCAACCCCCAGCTCCCACCTCACGTCTCCGACCACGCTCGGGATTTCTTGAAACGGATTTTTATCGAGGCCAAGCTGCGACCGTTTGCAGATGAACTGCTAAGACACACGTTTGCACACTATCACTAACACCTGCCTCAACTCAGCTTGCATCTACTGCATTTATTTTCTATTTGACTGCACTTTTATTTTTATTTTTTACAAAGGAGAAAAAAAGACAAGAGAGAGAATATTCTCTTGAATCTTTGTTTCACTTAGATTGTAAACAATCTAAATTTTGTATCTAAAATTAGAATCTTCTCTCCCCCCCTCCCTCGAGGACTAGAACTTTTTGTTTCTATAATGTACTGATGTGGTTGATGTAGATAAAGCACTTTAGTACATATTTGTTCCTTATTTAAAGAGGAAAAAAAATTACAAATGCTTGGACAGTCAGGAACTGTGTGACTTTTTCTGACACCACTGACTGACTCAGGATGCAGGGAAAAATAGACATGCAGCTAAAGGACAAGAGGGTTACTTCTATGTGATTCTTCTCTATATTGTAGGTACTTGCAGCAGAGAGTTCTAAGTTCTTATTATATTTTAGCATTTTAATAAGTTTCTGGAATTTACAGTTTAAGCAGGAACATGCGGTTCTGAGAGTTAATTGACGAAGCTGGAAGAACTTGGAACTCTTTGTACAGCAGCATGTCTAGCTGGTACTTCTATGTGACCAAAAGAAAATAAAAAAACAAGCTCAAACTGATGTACTAGTTAGAAGTTTTGGTGTAGAATTATTGTATTATCTCAATAGGAAAATAATTACAGGTTAACAGATTATGGGCCCAGACTCCTAGAAACTACTATACTGCAAAGGGGGAATTTTCCATGCTAAACAAGGGTCAGCTATTGGATGTAAATAGTTAGGAGAACATCTCCTGCTCTATCTGCCAAAGAGAACCTCTGTTGCATAAGCTTGGAAGGAGATGGTTATCTTAGCTGATGAAAAATAGTGATGTTGGGAGTCAGTTCTCCTCCATAGTCCCATGAATGGCTGCAGGGGAAAGGGAGTGACTAATCCTTGTGCAGTATATGAGTTACTTGATTCAAAATGAGCTATAAGAAATGTTTTCAAAGTTGTTGAGAGGCGCTAGGATGGAATGTATGTCAACATCAAGTGCCTGAATAATATAAAATTCTTCCCATTCTGCACTACAAAAAACTGGTTTAGTAATGCAGGTCAGTCATCTAGGATGTGTTGAAAATTCCTGAAATAAAGTCAAACATCTTTTAACATCAGGAATGAGTCACTGAGAAAGCTGAGATTCCAGTTACATTTTTAATAAGGTAGCACTGATGAATCCTATGAAGAAGGAGGCACAGCACAAAAAATTGTATGAAAAATCGGCCAAAAGTGCAGAGAGAGCCAGCAATTAAATAACATGAGTGTGATTATTCCAGCCTGACTATCCAGATTGGTGTTTGTCAGATTTCCAACTGTTATAAAGTGTACATTAACCACTTTTTATATTTCTGAAAGAGCATAATAAAAGAAAAGAAGTAAAAATCTGAAATATTGCTTCTCAGTTGAGAAGCCCAAGTACTGATCAGGTGTAGTGAATAACTGACTTTTCACAATAGAAAAGTCAAACTCTCATATTTTTGTAGAAGAACAGAACATAAATAATTAAAAGGGGCATTTGGAAATAAACTATTGGACTACAGAACCGAAATTATGTTTACTGTTTCGGATGATTCATTGCTTGCTTTTGTTGTTTTGTAAAGGCAGAACAGGCTGGTATTGTGACCCTTGTCTACTCTGACAAGGCTCTACCTGTTCTGCATCTTTAGAGGACTGTCAGAGTTACAAAGTGCATGGGAACAGAACAATAAGCTTACCCATTCCCATAGTCGCTCACTCATGAGATTTCTGAATTTATTCTGCTGAATTCCATATGTTTTACCAGAGCATCAGCAGGAGTATGGATCTATCCTAATCACTTTACCTGTAGTGGACTAAGAATGACTTTTTTGTGGCCATCTCTCCTGAGACTGAGAGTGGTGACTTCTTCAGCTTCTGTAAGTATTTTACCCAGCTTATAATTTTCTCAATCAGGGTACACAACTGTGCAAGGTTTCCTGAGCATGGTAAGAACTAATCAGACCAGGAAAAGTATAAAAAGGCTGAAAGGAAAGTCAGCTTGTACTGACTTTTTTTTTGTTTCTCTGTCACGAGATAAAAGCTATGAAGCAGCCTTTAAGTAAAATTGGTATGTACTCTGCTGTAAGGGGCCTTTGCTTTGTAAGCAAAATATAGTGACAGTAGGGATGGGAGATTTAATGTAGAACCTAATAGTTTATGTAGTTAATTTTAAAGATCATGTAATTGAAATGATTGATTTCAAACAGACTAAAAAGGTACCAAAACCAAGGTGAAAATGTATATAAAAATCATTAGTGGTCAGTGATACCTGAAAAGGCAAGGAAATTTTATATTACCAAAAAAGGACATTAAAGGGAAAATGTAACCAGGTTTATCTGTAGCATTCATAACGTTTAAATATATTATTCTAGAGAGAAACTGCACTCTCTGAAGCTTGAAAATTTTCAGAATCTAGTTTTCTTATAATGTGTCCTTTCTGTGAGACAGTGCTGGATCATGTATATTGCAATATCACTTCCTTGTTGTGATTTTTAATTACTGAACAATCAAGTTTGCTGCTTTTGTGCCTTTTCTAAAAAAATGGCATTCAGTCATGACAACGGTCAGAATTTTGGAGCCAGGAAAAAAAGAACTTTCAGAATGCATTTTTCATCATGTCTTGTCATGTCAGAAAGCTGCCAACGTAAAGACTATGCTTCTTAAATGAAGTCGACATTTTCCAGTTTGAGTGATTCTAGTAAAATTTTACGATTTAACCAAGGTTAGGCTTGAGCTAGTTTTTTTCACCCTAAGAAGAATTTCTATACTGACTTAAATAACTTACAGTAAATGAGTTGGTTATTAACATGAATGTTTTGAGCTAGAAATAATTATGAAGCTAAATCAGACTTTTACCAAAAGGCTGGCTATTATTTACCCCTTACCAGGTAATGTACTAAAACCAGCTGTATACAGGGTTTGTTACACACTTACAGGGACTCCTGGGGTGATGGTGAACAACTCCTCCTCCCAGAATTTGTGAGGGCGCATGGAATTTCATGCTTTAAACTCCATTGGAGGAGGATTGCAGAGCCAAGATCCTTGCTCACAACTTCTTGTATCTCACTTAAAAAGCCACCAGCACTTTAGAATCATGAATTAGTCTTAATTGTTGAACCCAATTATAAGAAAATGCCAGTGAAAGCAATATTGCTGCAGGGTTGGTTTGCTTTTTTGTAAACACCATGATGAAAGCTGTGCCCTCAAAAAATAAGGGTTGAAATTCAAGGTGAGTATACTCATTTTCAAAAGTCTTACTTATCTCCTAATGAATTTTAGTATTCTGTCTGTTGCACATATTGACAAAAGTTAAGCTACTTCTGTGGTACGATTTTAATGGTGTAACTAACAGTCTTGTTAGAGCATGACTCAAGGTTTCAGTTGTGTTGTATTAGAGAAAGCTGTTTATTTTTTATTTGGGTGATAGAAGTACCCATGGAAGAACTCAAAAAGGTATGGATCTAATAATTGCATAGTTAAATCTACATAGTTTTCTTTTCTTGACAGTTTAAATATCGTCTTAAAACTTCAACTTGATTTACAATTCAATTTGTAGCTAAACAGTCCTTTCAGTACAATAAAATGAAAAGTTTGGTTTTTTTAGCTAGTGCCTTTTTCTCTGTATGCCTTAAGTTTGTTCATGTTAGAACACCATATTGAAATATGTCACACAATTCAATGTCACCAAAGCAGCTTTAGAGAATTTTAGGGTTTTTTCAAAGTGCCCAAACCAGAGTTCACCTAACTGTATTGAAGAATGCTTGAATTATAATCAGAAGCAGACATTCAAATTCAGAACTTTAAAGTGCTTTTTGGCTTCCTGTGCTAATACAGGTTTTGTATTTGTGTTCTGGAGATTGTACACCGATGCACATACCAGAACAAGGATTTGTCTGCATTCACAGAAGTAACTGAATTGTCAGGATTTAGCTTCCTGGCTCTAGGTACGAGACTCTGCAGCAGAGTTTCTTACTGGGCTTGAAAGCAAAGTTGGTACGTTTGTAAGCATGGTACTGTATTAAAAGCTGTTTACTTTCAGTGCACAGGAATATGATCTGTCCAAGCAAGCCAACAGATTTTTTCCTGTGCCTTTTCGATAATCCTAATCCTGCCGTTGTCTTGACTGAAAGCCTCGTAGCACCTGTAGGTACAGTGCAGTACAGCAAGCCATTCTTTTGGACAGCATAGAGCAATGTCTAACTGCAGCTTCAGAGACCTGAGCAAATTGGTCAGATCTACAGTAATTTATAACCAATTTCTTACTTTTTTAATCTTGAAAGACTGTGTCATGCATATAGAAAAGTAAAATGTGTGTGCTTGAATGTAAGTCCCTATGGTGTTTCTGGAAAAGCGAAAGTATTGCCGACAATGTCATTTCTTCTCGCAGGTGACTTGCTGTCTTGTGGCAATGACAAGTCTGCCATGTAGAATCACATACAATTACCAAAGCCTTTCTATCCCATATACATATAGCCAAAAGTGACGTTTCGTGTCACTTATAGATAGTGTATATCCACCAGTAAGCTGTTGCTGACTGAGTAAAGCAGGTACTAGTAAAAAGTGATAGACACTGCCCATATTTCAGACATGTGGGTGTTTATAGTTGCTGCTCTGATACGCAAAATTCATGCTTGTATTAAAATGAAGAGTTTACTTTTCAAAAGTTCTTTCTAATTTAATCTTACTGTGGTCATTCTAAAATTGCTGCATAAGCTTGGTGACTAAAACCTGGTGACTTCTGTAGCTGGGTTTGAGCCTTGGGACGTTTAAGGAATGCCATGATGATAAAATTGCGACCTGATCTGTTCTGTGCACCATAGCAAGAACATTCCAAAACTCCAGGAAGCAGCCAGTCCTCTTTATGTGACAGCCAGATGTCACCCACAGTTACCTGGGTGTGGGTGCTGCCTTCAGGAGGAGCTACTAATGCACACCGAGGGGTCACACAGGTTTGCTATAAATCCAGGGTTTCTGAATCAAAATCTATGATCAGAAACAAAGGAGCTCCTTTCTCATTTGATTTCCCTCACTTGCCCCACACAGTTTATTTTTCTTTCTAGCTGGCAAAGCATAATTCCTGCGTTGGTGGTGGCCACTGATAGCTCCTGAATAAGGTGTGTGTCCAGCTTTAGACCAAGGAGCCCGTCACTTGAACCCAGGATGCTGCAGCTCCCAGTTTGCTGGCGCAATCCTTAGGTTTTCTCTAGCAATATATATGTATATGGAGTTGAGGGGTAGATGGGATGGAGGAAATTAAATTTCTCATGTTTCAGAGCAGTCACACTTTGTCTAGGGCTGAGTTTTCATAAACTTATTTTAAAGGGAGAGGAACTGGATTAAACCATGTAAAATTTGTATCTTGTGGTGCAGCCCTTATGTTGAGTCCGCAGGGTGAGGATTGGAGGTCAGGGTCTTCTGCTGAGAGATCAGGAAAAGGATACTCCAGCTCCAGAGTGGATAGTCATGGCAAATACATCAGAGCTTTTTTGTGCTTTTTACCCTAAAACTAGATGATCCTTTTCCCCCAGAAGTTTATATAATGTGGATATTAAAAACAAGGACTGCATTTTCTTTTCTGAACAGCCATTAGATTGTCAGTTCCCTAGTGTTTGTTTCTTGTTAATACCAGTAAAAAAAGGTGGTGTCACCCTAAATTTGGAATGGTTTATTGATGCATAGTGTCTGTCATCTCAGACCTCGCAGGAGTCATATAATGGACTATCACTGTAAATACATGGAGGAGACTTAGATTAATTGGAACGTAGGCTTTTAGTTTTCATGAAGCTATGAATAAAAATTTGTAAATTTACTCTTGATCTAATGTACATTTTTATGTAGCCATTAAATTCTCTATTTAATCTATCAGTTTCTCACTGTAAATGTTTTTACTCTCAGTTGAATGCTGGGCACAGTTTGTAATGTATGTACACAAAGGTGTTTTTTTCTATCAACGTTGACTTTTTTGCACATTTTTGGAAATATTTAATTTGTACACTGATTTAATACTCTGACCAATTGTCGATGGGTGTATGAGAATCATGTGTGTGTGCAATGTACTACTGTCTGGATGTATGAGGTTTTTTATTACTTTTAAGATGTTGCTACCAGTAACTGCACTGCTGTTGCTGCTTTACATGGAATATCTTGTGTATTAAAAAAAAAAAAAAGATAAAAACAATTAAAAAATTAGCTTATGGTTATCATGGTTGAGGAACTCAGGAGTTGGGCATTGCTTGCTAGTTCCGTTGTCTAACAACCTTCCAAACTTAAAAACAACCAACCAACCCCGCCTTGTAATTCTGTGTATGCCTTGAATGTGTGTGTGTATATATCCCAGTAATCTTATTCCACAATTTCATTTCTACATTTTTATGAACTTGTTTTTTAAGGGTACTATGTTTAGTTAGAATAATTAAATATATAAAAGCTTTGAGAGATGATTTACTAGATAAATATATTTTCAGCTGGCTGATGTTCAAAATATTTTTTTAATTTTTGTTTTTAACCATTCGAAATGTATTTGTATTTCCAAAATCAGACACGAATTGTACTTAGAAAAATATTAAAACACTCTGTAGGGACAACAGTGTGATTTCTCTTTTAAGAATTATGTACTTCAGAACACTGCGCAGTGTCACTCTCGTACTTCAGTTCCGAGTTGGCTTTTTTACTGTTATTTACAGTGCGCTTTCCGGAAGTCTGTTTCATTTATTTTATCAATTTTTAATTATTTTTTCGTCGTTTCCCGCTGGTCCGGGGTGCTCCGGGGTGCGGCTGCCTCCCCTACCGAGCGCCGCCCATGCCCGCCCGCGCCTCTCCCCGCGGCGGGGCGGCCCCGGGCACCGAGAGCCAACGCTGAGCACGCCCAGCGCGGCGCNGGGGGACCCCGGGGCGGGGGGACCCCGGGGCGGCTCCTCACGGCTCCCGCTCTGCTCACAGATAAGAAGAAGTCCAAGAAGCGCCATTACGATGACGATGAAGACGATGAGGACGAGGGTGCTGGGAAGGAGCCGCAGGAGGCGGTGCCGTCGGCGGCGGGGAAGCAGGTGGAGGAGAGCGGCACCAAGGTGGACGAGTACGGCGCCAAGGACTACCGGCTGCAGATGCCCCTGAAGGGCGACCACAACTCGCGGCCGCTCTGGGTGGTGCGTGCGCGGGGGGCGGCGGGGCCGCTGTCGCCGTGGGGCCGAGGGTGGGACACGGACAGGGCCGGGAAGGGGCTTCTCCCGTGGAGAAGCCGGGGCTGGTGCGGCGTCGGGCGGGGGCGCCCAGGGCGGACCGAAGTGTGCGGGTGGAGAGCCCCGGGCTCGCCTTGCAGCGGGGTTTGCTGCGCTTCGGGCCGGTGCGTCCCCTGCAGCGCCTGTGCGGGACAGCCGGGACGGGGGCTCGGGAGTGCCCAGGGAATTGCTCCAACTCCAGCATCTCCCAGGCGGGCTCCCCGCTGTCGCGGGTGTCCTGCGGACCGGGCAGCGCACAGGAGCCCCTCAGCCAGACGTCTCAGGGAGGGCTGCAGAGCAGCGCGTTAGACAATGACACGAGAGAGGTCTGTCATTGCAGTGACAGAGCAGCAGGGTTTGTGTGTTGGAGTGAAACGGCTTTATGACGGGCTGGTCTCATCTTCTGTAACTGGTGCCGTTTGTTTTCTCTGCCCTTTCAAACGAACGTCAGTAAAGCTGCCCAAGGTCTGGCCAGTGGTGCAGCATCTACGGAAGAGGTGGTTGCCCAGCCAGCGTCTGCAGGGTGCCTGTCACTGAATGCTCTACAGGCACCTAGTGCTGTGACACCCAAGAGCTATCATTCATTAATTCTGCATAAAATGAGCAAGGAGATTTGTTGTTCAAGGGGAATGGGGCTGGAAGCTTGCCTCTACTCAAGCAATTTGTTCAGCATTAAAGAAGAATGTCAGTCTGGAAAAGCTTTATCAATCTGGGTGTGGTTTATTCACAGTACTATGGAAGGGACATGGACAAATCAATGTCTGGATCGTTTCAGAAGACAAAAGTTACATGTTTATATTCTTTTTCTTGTAACTTTATCATAAGATTCAGGCAGACTAACACTGTTGTGCCTTCAGCATTTGTTTTTATTTCTGTAGGCTCCTGATGGCCATATATTTCTGGAAGCCTTTTCTCCAGTTTACAAATACGCACAGGACTTTCTGGTTGCCATTGCTGAGCCTGTGTGCAGACCCACCCACATCCACGAGTACAAGCTGACTGCTTACTCTCTGTACGCTGCCGTGAGTGTGGGCTTACAGACAAGTGACATCACGGAGTATTTGCAAAAACTCAGCAAGACTGGTGTCCCAGATGGAATAATTCAGTTTATCAAGGTAAGGCTGTTTTATGGCATTGGAAATACATGTGTTGCTACTAAGGAATTCCTTCCCTGCTGTCTCTGTTTAATTGATTTATTGTTTTTTAATCATTCATAATTTTTAACTGTCTTTTTCTTTTGTCACTGTTTCAAGAAAACATTAATTTTTTTCTGTCTTTTTGCATAATGTATTGTTGCATACATACTATTTTCATAATATATGCCGTGTGGGATTTATAAAAAAAAAGCACACACAAGTGTCTGTGTAGATACTTTCAGCCATGTATGACTTGTACATGGGGAAAGTTTCCTCAGATTTGCCCTGAAGGAAAACTGAGAATGTGGGAAGCAGTCTGGAATAGTGAGGCACTATAAGACCACCTGCTTTATCCTGCAAGTATGTTCTCACAGTCTTGGAAGTGGATTGAAATTAGGTATAAAAAGTGAATATCTGTGTTTTATCTCCTGTGTGAGATGATGTGAGCATCTTCTGAAAATACCTTTTCAGGTTTGTTCCATGAGCATAACAACTTTGCAAGTAAACATTTTGTGGTAAGGTACTTCCCCACAAAGATCTAAAGCCATTGCTGTGTTTGGTTGTAAACATCTCTGTTTTGCATGTTCCTAATGACTGCTCTCTTTGTTTGTAGCTGTGCACCGTCAGCTACGGGAAGGTGAAGCTGGTTCTGAAACATAACAGGTAAGTGGCTTCTTCCTTAGCTCTTGGGGCAGGAAGCCCTCCAGATGCACACCTGAGTGTGAGTGCTCTCAGGAGCTCTGGAGTCTCACAGCTCCCAGCTGAGTGTAACAGCTATCAGGTATCACTTTTACAGCTTTTGGAAGGATTTAATATATTTGCTGACTAATTGTGTTTGGCTGTCCCAAGGTAGTGCGGGTTGTCATTGCATTTTTAAAAGGAGGTTGCAAATTTGATGTTGTAGCTTGTTTCTTTATTGTTTGGACTTGCAGTATGTCTGTGAGGTTTTCAAATTGTTTCCTCCCTTCCTCCTTTCCTCTCTTCCTCCCTTCCTCCTTTCCTCTCTTCCTCCCTTCCTCCTTTCCTCTCTTCCTCCCTTCCTCCTTTCCTCTCTTCCTCCCTTCCTCCCTTCCTCCCTCCCGATTAGACGAGTTTTCCACAGTCTTGTATATTCTGACTTGTGTTCCATTATTCAGGAGGGATAAGCAAATCCAGTGGCAAGAGGTGGGTGCTTGTGTCTGGGTTGAATCTGATTTGTTTCAAAGCTGGAGGATAATGCTGGAAGGGGTCTGGAGAAGTCAGCTTGTATTTTAACTGTGATCTCCAGCCAGCCTCATGATTGAGGGATCTCCAGGATGCACTAGTTTTAAATTTTTAGGTAGTTTGTGTTCTGGAGGTTTGAGGTTTTGTCTTTTGGGATTTTTTGGGGCTGTGGACCGAATTTGAAAACACCATATCCAGTGTTTTCACTAACTCAGTTCAGTATCAAAACAATTTACTTCACTTGCATGTCACAAATAAGATATGTATGCGAGAGGTCTGTGTGGGCAGTTCTGCTGGAGTTTTGCCACTCGTGTTATGTTACAGAACATTTGAGCAAGATGGAGGAATAACTGCACAGTACATGAAGTTTTTGGTGTGAGGCATCTTCTAAAAGTTGTAGTTGCCATAATGTCTTTTATTTTTAAATTAGCACCCCAAGATTGGATGCTTGAGAGTGCATCTGGGTCAGCTGTGCATTTAATCATCTATGCCATTCTTCCTGTGAGTTATTCAGTTGACAAGTTCATAAAAATGTTTTCCTTTATTCTTTAATTGTAGGTATTTTGTGGAAAGTACCCACCCTGATGTCATCCAGCAGCTTCTGCAAGACCATGTAATTAAAGAATGTCGCCTGAGAAATGCTGAGGGTGAAGAGACAGAGCTCATTACGGAGACATTCACGAGTAAATCAGCGGTATGTCCAGCCATATTCTAGAATTACTGCAGTTACTGGAGGTAAACTCTTGAGTAGTTTGGAGTGCTTGTTTGTTTGTTTGTTGTATCAACTTCATTCTGCCAGCAACAAACTCTTCCTCTAATGAGCCCACATTTGGGGTTAAGAGGGGAACTAGAGTGTGTCTCTAATGAAACCCTTGGTGAAAATTCATGTTCCTTTATTTCAGATTTCCAAGTCCAGTGAAGGTGGTCTTGGTCCATCAACTTCACAGGGAACAGATGCTCAGAATAAGCCAGACGTCCCAGCTGACTTATTTGAGTTTTATGAACAGATGGACAAAGATGAGGAGGAGGAGGAAGAAACGCAGACGGTGTCCTTTGAAGTCAAGCAGGTATGAATATTGCACAGAAGCACAAGAACTTCCTAGGAGGTACTGTGGCTCTTTGCTAGGGGAGAACCCTGGAAGTCATTAACATTTCTTTCCTTTTACCTTCCAAAATTTAGTATCTTAGAGTGTAGCAAGCTGGGTGTTGTTCCTTCCCAGATGGTAAAACTCAAATGCTCATAGGCCAGAGAGGCTCCAGGGACTCAGGGAGGTTCCCATGACGTGTGGCTGAGTATTACTTAGTGCAGGACAACTGAGAATTCAGTGGAGGGCTGCTTTCAGAGAGATTTTTATTTTTCCTTTTTTTCCCCTCCTGTTGCTTTGTAATTCATGGTTGCAGAAGGAACTCTTTCTTGGTTCCAATTTCACCACTTGAGAAGAGGAGCTGGAGGTTGGAGCACAGTCCTTGATTGACCTTCTGAGAGTTTCTGTAGAAGTTCTCAAGTTGTTTTTGGATTTGATGATTCTAATGATGCCTTAGTGGGGGAAAAAGGAATTTTAAAAAGGATAACTTAGTAGCTGTTTTGTTTATTTGAAAAAACCCAACCCAAACCAACAACCTCTTGGTGATTGATTCAGCCTGTCATTGTCTTGGAATACCTGCCCTACAGGATATAGCGGTTTTCAGGGTAACAGATGTGCAGCTTTGTGTAACATAGGGAACCGTTTGTGTCTGTTACTGAACTCTTCGTTGCAGGACTCCAGCTGTAGTTCAGTCATTGCTGGGTAAGCAACAATCTGAGCTGAATGTGTCATGGTCCTCTACCTGCCTGAAGAGCCCTTTCTAATATTAACTGTTGTTTAACATGCTTAAAGGTGATCACAGGTGAAGCTTCTGGAGTAAGCCTTAACTCTGCAGACTTCATAAGCATAAAAATAAATGTAACTTCACTTGGTACTATATAACCTAGTTGTTTTTAGAGAAAAAGAAATTAATTCAAATGTGGAGGATTTATCAACTCAAGCTTTGTTTCCTCTTCAGGAGATGATTGAAGAACTTCAGAAGCGTTGTATCCATTTGGAGTACCCCTTGCTGGCAGAATATGATTTCAGAAATGATTCTGTGAATCCCGATATCAATATAGATCTGAAACCTACTGCTGTCCTCAGGCCCTATCAAGAGAAAAGCCTAAGGAAGATGTTTGGGAATGGACGAGCCAGGTCTGGTGTTATTGTCTTGCCATGTGGTAAGTTTCTGTGCTGGTACTTTGACAATTTGTTCTTTATTTGCCTGTAGTAAAGTGAATTCCAGAGATGACAGCTGCCTGGATTTCAGACAGCAGCAGGGACTTTTCTGGTCTCAGTGTGCAGAGTCCTGGTGGGTTTTGCTGTGCTGGGGGAGAACCGGGTCACAGAGCTGTCGGTGTCCAGCAGCTGGGGAGCTGGGGAGCAGCTGTGGTACCTTCACACTGCCAGTCATGCTCCCACTGTGCCCTCTGCCCCTCTGCCTGGGAAATGTAAAGCTGTTGGCATTGGAATTTGTTCCTTCATTGGGAATAGGGAAACTGGGGGCGCTGGGAATACAAAGGTGACATAAAGAGACGTCCAAGGAAGAAAAGAGCTTGTGTGCACAACTGCTGGGCAGGGGCGTTTGAGGAAGAAATGAGGAACATGCAGACTGAGACAACCTACAGAAAATGGGGAAAAGGAGCCAACAGGAGACTGTGTGCCAGTGCCCTCAGTATTGAGGGAGGAGGAGGCACATGGGAGATATGGCGAGAGCTTAAGAGTGTGTAAGGGGTGCTGAGCGAAGTGTGAAGGATGGGAAGATTTAAGGACTTGCTTTATGGGGGAGTGTGCATAACTGGCAGGGACAGAGGAGTAGATCACCCCTAGGGAAGCTTTCTGTAGCTACCTGTAATTTAACATTCTTTTGAAATTAAAAAGCATTAAAATTATTGCTTCTAATTGTCAAAGCCATTGTTTATTTTCTTGAGGAAATACACTTGTGGCCAGTAGATACCCCAACTGCTTTTTAAGAAGCAAGTACTTGATCTCTTTAAGACTGTTGTAGCAAAGAAACAAGGAAGAATTTGCTTTGCTTGATTTCCTGTCCTCTCACAGTTTTCCTTTGCTCTTTTGTTTCGTTTTCCTCCCACTCCAGTGGTGTCTGAGAGATGACTAACGAGTGTCACTCCTCCTGCCCTGCAGGTGCTGGCAAGTCTCTAGTGGGAGTGACGGCTGCGTGCACCGTGCGCAAGCGGTGCCTGGTACTCGGGAACTCCGCCGTGTCTGTGGAGCAGTGGAAGGCCCAGTTCAAGATGTGGTCCACCATCGACGACAGCCAGATCTGTCGTTTCACATCTGACGCCAAAGACAAGCCCATTGGCTGTTCTGTTGCCATCAGCACATACTCCATGTTGGGGCACACGACAAAAAGGTCCTGGGAAGCAGAAAGAGTAATGGAGTGGCTTAAAAGCCAAGAGTGGGGTCTTATGATACTGGATGAAGTCCATACCATCCCTGGTAAGGAAAAGGCATGCAAACCTTCCATGTTGCGCTCATGGTTGATGTCCCTCTGTTCTTTTAGAAGTGGTGGTTTTTTGCTGTTTTTCTCATGATTAAAATAGTGAACCCATGGCTCAGGGTTTTGAGACAAGTAACCTGTCTTTTTTTTTCCCCTCATACTGCATAATTTAGCTGACCACTATTTTTCTGAAACCCTTCAAATTAGATACTGTTTTCTGTAATGGCAGTGTAAAATTTAAGTTCCTCTGTGTAAGTTGATAAAGTGCTCTTAAAATACTTGAGTTACATTGCATAATTTTGCTGTAGACATATTTGAATAGGAGAGGAATTATCTGCCTTCTTCTCTTAGATGCAGTGGCACTGCAGGCCAGCTTTTACTATCTATGAGTAACCATAGTGATTACCATCTAGAAATAACTGTTGCCTTTGAAATTGCCATGTAATTGAGCTCTATACTACTGGAAAGTAATCATGTAGTATTAAAGTGTCTGTGGAATAATTCTGGATAAAAATACTACCCAGGATTCTGTTAGCTGTTCTACCTTATTCTCATTTGAATATAGTTTGGTGTCTACAGAAGTAATGGATTTCAGAAGTAGACCTTGGTGATTAATTCCCATTTTATCAAAGTAGCACAGTGCTGGCACTGTTCTGTCACTTCGCTTCTTGCTTGGTTTCATAGAAATGAAGGTATAGCATCTCCTCTGTGATCTCTAGCAATACTAAAGATCAATAATTCTGCCATATCCTGAATGTGGCAGTCAGCCTAGAGTCCTTGTGTCATAGTTCTTTCTAGGAAATTATATAGACCTAGAGCAAGCCATGTAACCTCTGAATATATTAATTTTCTCTTGGGGAATGGGAAATAATGATGATGCCAGAAGGTTTACTGGGATTTTCAGAGTACATTTGACAATGCAAAGTAAAGCTGCAATCACTGTGAAGTTTTACTGCAAAACAGATTTGTTAGGAGCATATGTGCAATGGGATACAATTTCCCAATGCTGTGCTTGCCTTATGTTCAGGAGTTGATGAAAATGTCTTTTAAAGTTGCAGTATTTATCTTCTAAAACCATTCAGGAAAGTTAACAAAAAATTTGTCTTGGATTTCTTAGCAAAAATGTTCAGACGTGTGCTCACTATTGTACAAGCTCACTGTAAACTGGGGCTGACTGCTACCCTGGTCAGAGAAGATGATAAAATTGTTGACCTGAACTTCCTGATTGGACCAAAGCTCTATGAAGCCAACTGGATGGAGCTGCAGAACAGTGGCTACATTGCTAAAGTCCAGTGTGCTGAGGTGATGCTCTGCTTTTTGGTACTATTAGTGTTTATTTAGTATGCTTATAACTTTGAGAAAAATTCTTGCAGCTCTTAAAACAAAGAACACTAGCTGAAGTTTTATAACACATAAGAAAACACCTGTTTATTTCTAGCCTGAACATACGAGGGTGAAACTTGAAAATGTAGGACTGGATGTCATCATTCTTTCCAGTATAATGGTGTGGCCTCTGTTCTTTCCAGCATACGGATGAGAGGTAAATGTGGTTTCAAAAGAAGTGAAAATCTTTCACAGGCACATTAGAATATTAAAGTAATCTTTCTGAGTCAGACTAAAAGTCTGACTCAATGTATTGTCTCTGATAATTGACATGGAAGTTACTTAGGGAAGGATATAAATTTCTCTAGGCTCTCTGTTATTTACAAGGTTTCCATGTAAGCATTAGTGGATTGCATTTTTATGAACTTGTCTGGTCTCCCATTGAATGGAAGTAAAGTTTTAGCAGCTGCAATGTGTTATGGTAGAGTTTTACAAAAGTTTCTTGTCTGTTTTGAGGGGTTTTTTTTCCTCCATTGTTTGTGGGGATTTTCTGTCTTTGCTGGTTTGGTGGGGTTATTTTGTCTTTTTGTTGTTGTTGTTACCGTGGTGGTTTATTTTAAGCCTGTCTTGCTAATTTCATGCAATTCTCCCTAGCTCTGGTAATGGAATAAAAGATGCAGATGCAGGTCAGCTGTTCTCCTTTTGAACACTGAGCAAACTGGAGGTTGTAGAAGGGAAAAACAGCACTGTTTTTGACTCTCAGAATGCAAGTGAAAGGCACCTAGAAAATAACTGTTGAAGGGAGAGTAACCAGTCCTCAAATTAAGATTTGCATTGAGGTACTTGGGTTAGTTCTGCCTTGCAGGCGTAATTCTCAGTCCCTGAACTGCCCTTCAGTCACTGAAAAAAGAAGCATAGGCTACCTTTTGTTCTGAATGATGGGAAAATTCTGCAAGTTTATATTCCTTAGGCCAATGTTTTGAACTAACATTCAATGACTCTACCAAAAGCAAAGACTAAAAAAGTCCGGTATTGATGGCTGATAAATAACGAGTCCAGTACGTGCACAGCTGCTTTGTATATTTATTTGGATTTTCTTGACATGTTGAGGAACAGCATCATTAATCAGCTTGGCTTATTCCCCACAGCCAGGAAAGGTGCCTGGCTCACTCTTTAAGTGCAGTTCTTTCCAGGTGGCCGGAGAGGGCAGTGCTGATGTCTCATAGGGCAGGTCATGGTTGTTGCAGGTGCTGCTCTTTCACTGCCCTAAAAGAAAATGAGCAGCACAGATTAAAAAATTACACAAAGTTTAAAAAAGACAACAAACCTGTTCTTCACCTGTTCTTTCAGAGTTTCATAATTTACAAAAAACCCTTTCTGAGCAGCCATACTAAGTCTTTGGATTGGAGTGCATGTCTTGCAAAATGTGAAAACGAAAATATCATTGCGGTGAGAAGTAGATCTTACCCATTTCCTAATCCAGAAGAGAGTGCAAATACAAAATACATGGGTTTGCCATGTAGTCAGAGGCATTGAACAACAGATGAAATTTTTTACTGCAGTCAAATATTCAGTATTCATATCTCATTGACACTTTGATGTAATTGTCTCCTGATTCAAGAGTTTTAAGTCTTTCATGTAGACAGCACACAAAAACAACAGTCTATTCAGTGAATGAATTTTTTTTTAATGTAGTCAAAAGATAATAAAAGCATAATTTGGCATTTAACTCACTGGAAAAAGTGCTTTGAAACAAAAAATTAATTCTTATCAGTACAGAACAATTCATGTTGTTTAAATAAACTCCTGTAAATTGTCCTTAACTTCCTTAGCTGAATGGTGGTTTTGAAAGAGGCTTTTCTCTGCAGTATTTTTTAAATTTCTATTGTGCAATGGATATGAGGGAATAACCCATGTACGGCAGAGTGAATGTTTCCTAAATTATATGCCCTATGGATAGTGTCATATGTTATCAATAGTGTCATTTCATTGGCTTAAACTTCATAATTTCTTCTTTTTTCATGCTATGGTAGAAAAGCTAAGCCTAGACTTATTGAAGTGCTGTGGTAGTCATGTAATAAAAGAATTACTTAGGGATGTCTGTTGAAAACTTCTAATCAATCCTAGTGTTTTGGAACTTCTAGACTCAATAGCTGTTAAAATAAAGGTCGCTCTTTTGTGGGTATATGAAGAAGGATGGGTGAATTTGTTCTGTAATGAAGACAAAACGCATCTCAGCTTTCAGAATATGGGTGAAAATTAGTCTTCATGGGAGAAAGCTTTGACTGCTGTGAAAGGGAGACTACACAGACAGTTCATTCCCTTAATTAGTGCTATGTAAAAAGTAGTAGCGCTCAGTAAATTATGTAAGTGCAAACATACAGGAACTATCTTTCAGTCTTGTTCCAGTCCCACTGCCTATTTCTGTCATGGATCTCAATGTCAAAGCATTTTGGAACACTGAAACGTTGATGAGGTTAAACAGATTTTGGTGGTGCAGGAGACTTCACTGACTGGTAGCTTTCATTTTGGTACAGAAATGACTGTTAAAATCTGTGGTCTGCACTATACAGAAAGTCCTAATGTGTTACCATTCCCCAGTGTCTTGTCAATTCCCACTGGGATTAAATAAGTAAATAACAGAGCGTTACTTCGTCTGCTTGTATGTTTTCTAATTGTAGGTCTGGTGCCCGATGTCACCTGAATTTTACAGAGAATATGTAGCTATCAAAACAAAGAAAAGGATTCTGCTCTACACCATGAACCCAAATAAATTCAGAGCCTGTCAGTTCCTGATTAAGTTTCACGAGCGACGGAATGATAAAATCATCGTCTTTGCTGACAATGTGTTTGCACTGAAGGAATATGCAGTCAGGCTTGGGAAGTAAGTGCTCACAACCAGTGATGGCACCCTTGTTTTCCTCCTGCCATGACAATTTCCTTGCAATCTCACAGCTTTCAGTAGTCTTGGATATTTTTTGTAATGCTGTAACTCCAGTCCTCCCACATAAAAAGTTCAGGAGGGTATTTTTGGATGGACTTTATTGGCACTGCAGCATGATTTCGGTGTCTGATAAGAGTCTCTGTATAGCATTTGTTTCAGAAAAGTTTACATCCAAGATTTCTGTGAAAGATTTCCTTTTTCCTTTTCCCTTTTTCCTTTTTCCTTTTCCTTTCTTTAATAAAAACCAGTGGAAAAAATGAGGGACTTTCAGAAAGATCACTAGAACTGTTTCTTTAATGGATGGTAGCTTCCGCTGTCTCTTTGAGACAAAGGTTTTCAAATATATACACTCTGGATCTTTCAAGATGTTCTGAGACCCAGGGCCTTCCTCTTCAGGTTCTCAAAAGGTCTTAACCCTTGTCTAAAAAAACTAATACAAGCTTTTTTGGGACCTGTGCTGTACTACTGCACTACCTAGAACTGCAGCAATTTTTAATAAACTAAAGGATGTTTCTCTCTAGAGCTCCTTGGTTACCTTAAATGACTGTAATGAGTGCAGTTACAGGAGGTTGTGAAAACATTTTAATGAGGGGTCAGCATCAGTCTCTTGGTAGGATTTGGATGTCAGGATCAGGCATAGATTGATTATTGGGAAGCATAGCCATATAGGCAGGCCTGATCCTTTCTTTGACAAGCCCAAATAATGCCTTGCTTGCTGGAAGCAGTGGGGCATTTTGATGGTGTATGATTTCATGTCTAGGAATTTCAGCAGTACTCCATAGCAAAACCACAAGCAAGCCTTACACTTCCCAGAATTCATCATCAGTTCTGAGTGTTGTGCTGGCTTGCTGTGACATCAAATAGCAGGCAGAGCTAATGGTGCTGGATGAATTCCAACACTCGTGGTCTCTTTCATCATTTTTTTAATCTGTCTGGACAGAGATTAGCTGCAATGATGCCTCTGGAATGTCTCTAGCAGTGTTTGGTGCACCACAGACAAAGCCTTTACCATGGGTGATGCTCGGAGGGGGGATGCTACGGAGCACAGCGGTTGTAAGTGGGGTAGATGCTGTGGAAACATGGCAGGAAAACCAGTTGAAGAAATAATAGGTGGCCCCTTTTTATGTTCTGGAGTGAATTCTGTGTTTCTCGCATGATTTATGGAGCTCCAGGTTATCAAGCTGTCACTGTTAAAAGAAAGGAGGCTTGCGGTGCTGGACAAGGGTGAGGGAGTCTTTCTTTTAACCAGAGAGTTTTGTATCAGTTTGCTGTGAGCAGGCTAAAATGAAGGGAGCTGTTTGTGCAGGCAGGAATTCCATGTGTGAAGAGAGCAGCCCAGTGGGTGCAGCAGGAGTGCTGTGGCTGTGCGCCCAACAGGAGCACAGCTCCCACTGCCCTCCTCACGGCCTGGCGGAAGCCTGCGGGGTTGGGGGAGAGGTGGCCACAGTCCGGCTGCCTCTGCTGGCTCCTCCCTTAACTCCCCTTACCCTTGGGAGTGGGGAACCATCATGGAAAGACCTGCAATTTTTGAGGCCACAGAATCTAAATTTGCTTGGCCAGCTTTCCCTCTGTCATGAGTCTGTCATCCAATATGGCATAGCTCATGTGCTGACTGGTTTTATTGGTGTTAGGAATACGTTTGAATCACTGTTTCTGAAGGACTGTGCCTCTGTGGTTTTGTCAGTTACTGGGAGAGGAATCTATTTGCAAATCCCTCAAATGTCTTTTTGCAGTGAGGAAAATGAGTCATTAAAAAAAATCCATTTAGCACTTAATGTTCTAGATTCAGAAAAGTACTCAGGAATGTCAGTGAATCACTGTCAAGTAGGATCTGGGCAAGTTAAAATGAAGGATTGATAGCCAGGAGTTCAGGATTATGCTGTTCTTAATACAGAATGGGTTTGAATGTTTTCTTGGTGGTCTTAAGAAAAGGAAGGCTCAAAAATGCTTTAGTTTCAGTTTAAATTTGCCATTTAACATCACAATTTAAATGCTATAATTTACAATAAGACTTAAAATATTACTGCATGCTACTAATCGAATCATGAAGGTACTTTTTCAGAGGTGACTCATTTGCCACTTTCATTTTTTAGTTGCTTTTTTCCAAAAGTCTGCTTAAATACACTAAACAGAAGAATTAGATTAGAGATGACTAGGATTGTTTGGTAAAAAACCCTAGAATAAAGTTTGTAGTAAAGAAAGCAAGAGGAGCTAGTGCACTGGAATTAGTTGATAAGAATAAAAAAACCTTAGTCCTGTGGACTGCCATGTTTGTGTTCAGCTATCGTTCATGTATGTGCAATACTAAATGAAAATTTTGAGCTTGGTTCCTTGTGTTAGAAATAATTTATGGAAATGTGAACAAAACAATAATTAGAAAACATAACTCCTGTTGTTTGCAGGTGCTTGGTACCTAGCATTTGGAAAAGTAGTGCAACAGATGACAAAGCAGTGACTGTGCTATCCTGCATGCTGCTCACTCTTTTGTGTGGGCTTTGCTCTTTCTGGCTTTTTGGTTTTTTCACTCTGCTTAGGCACGAATAAAATGGTCAGACCCTGGAAAATTCATAGCAGTCCAAGTTACTAGTGAAATCTGTGGGTGACTGAGGGTTTTTATGAGCCCTCAGGACTGAGACATTAAATGTTCCATGTGATTCATTGTCAAACATTAGAAACCGTAGGTGAAATGCCACTGTGAGCTGCTCATGGAATGTCTGGGGCCTTTTTCTCATTTCAGTAGGCCCAGAAGGTATTAGAAGGGGGAAGAGGTTAGCTTTAAAAGCAAAAATAATTTTCCTAGGACAACACCCAGCAGCCCATTTGTGACACCCAGCATACCCTTGATAGAGAAGCCTGGATTTTCAAGTGTTTAAATAGGAAGCTAAGGTTGCAGCTGTCAATGTGCTAACTCAGTACATTTGAGGAAAAAAATCTCTTTATTTTAACAGCTGCCTTCAGTCTTTCATGTAGGCTTAGCAAATGTATTCAGTCGGTTGATATACAGCTTCATTGGCGCATGTAATTGCAAAACATTTGTAACTGTCAGAATTTCTTTCTGGCTGACTGGATTGCAGCAGAGGCTTCTGCATACCCCTGGGCAGCTGCCATGAAGAGCCAAACAAGCTGAAAGTAAACTGAAATCTGTACCAAAATCTGGTTTGTTTTCATATCTGCACAAATGTGTCCTGCACTCCCTGCCATGGTACCTCATAAAAAATGAGTGAGAAATCTTGAATTTATTTAATTTGCATATGTTGTGTTCTTTTCAGACCCTATATCTATGGTCCTACTGCACAAGGGGAAAGAATGCAAATTCTACAAAACTTCAAGCACAATCCAAAAATCAACACTATTTTCATTTCCAAGGTGAGCGAGTACATTCACTGTGTCCTCATGCCTATCTTCAGAGTGAACTTTAGGAGTCAGCTGCACATGCATGGTGTGCGTTTGACGTGTTCGTATTGCAGCTCACACAAAAGCTGTGCTTTGTGCTTATGTTGGCTGGGGAAATGGGGAAATAAGAGCCTTCTCAGAGGGTGCTGCTCTGTTGCAGGTAGGGGACACGTCCTTCGATCTGCCGGAAGCCAATGTCCTCATCCAGATTTCATCCCACGGTGGGTCGCGAAGGCAGGAGGCTCAAAGACTGGGACGGGTGCTGAGAGCCAAAAAAGGTAAAGGAGGTGGTGGTTGGGCTCTGGGCCTTGGATCATGGTATTCTAGAGCAGCAGAGAAACTGGATATTCATAAGATTTCTTTATACTGTCCTTGGATTATGTTTTAGTCAAAGAGAATATACCTATATAGCAGTGAATGAAAATGAAGCATTTTCTGGGTCAGTAAAATTAGTGATGAGAAAACTTCCAAAGGACAAAAAAAGCTGAAAGAAAACTGACTTTTTGTTCTTTGGCAGTTCTCTCACTTTTTGATTCCTTGATATTTTCTTCAACATGAAATTGTTTGTAAGGAATCATAGTATTACTCTAAGAAGCAAGCCTCTAGAAATCACATTTTTGATACTGCAGATTACTTGCTTCTAAAAATTAGCTTTGGTTTTTGACTAGTGTGTTTTTGTAAAACATGGCCCAAGGAATTTTTTTTTTGTTTAGAAAAATTCTTAAAATATTTTTTACTTGGACTTAAACTCTGCACACACTTACTTTACGTGCAGTTTGTGCATGTTACAGGTGAGGCTTTGTTTGAAAATGCAAACAAAACTCATGTTTGTGAAGTGACAAAGTCTTAGTGAAACCCTGCATTTTAAAAGAGAATCCTGTTACCAGGGTAACTGTAAGTGTGAAAAAACCAAAAGTGTACACAGCCTGGTTTATGCTGGTCTTCAGATAGTCCTGTGAATTCTTAGCTAAGTATCTTTGTCTCGCTTTTTAAATTCCTTTGTCTTTTTCTGTTTAACTTTTTAGACATGTACTGCAATCCTTGCTCTTGACTTCACTTCTTCTTGATGTAATAGACTAAAAACAATTTATCTTTTCACCTTGCCTAGCAGAATAAAGCAGCAGATTCTTCTTAGAGCACCTGTGTGATTGTGTTAGTTTACATTTCCTTTCCTGTTTTTATCTTTTCACCTATCCTCAAGTTATTAAGAACAAAACTAGGCATTTCCATGCTGTGTCAGTTTATGCAAGGTCTGGGTGCAGCTAAACAACGTAAATACTTTTTCTGGGGACAACTTAAACACCTGTTTTCAGTGTTTATTCCTTTGTTGTTCCTTGTTGCAGTGTTCCAAATGGAACTAATCACTGAGTGCTCTTGTCTCCTAGGCATGGTTGCAGAGGAATACAATGCCTTTTTTTATTCCCTGGTATCCCAAGACACTCAGGAAATGGCATATTCAACAAAACGGCAACGTTTTCTTGTAGATCAAGGTTATAGCTTCAAGGTAACTTGTCCCTTCTATTTATTATACTTGGGGCATAAAAATATAATTTTCATATTGTTTAATGCTAGTATTTGGTCCAGTACTTGAGAATTCCGGTTGTCGAATGCATTAATGAAGGTTTTCCTTGCAAACGAGAACTATTCCAGTATTGTTTTATCCTCTGTATTATTGTGAGAGCAGATACAAGGAACTTTGTACAGCTTCTAGAAAGGTAAGTGTTGTAACTTCAAACCAGGCACCCTGCAGAGTGCAGTGCTTATTCTTTCATGGTTGGTTTATGTTTGTGCTGTTTATTTGTCCAGCTGTGGAGGCCTCCCATTATGCATTATCCCACTGGCTCTGCATGAAGCAGTGTTGGGTGTTCTTGTCAGAGTGGGCAGCAGCAATTTAGACAACATGAAAAACTTAAGAAGTGACAATTTTCAAAGAGCTCCAGTCTCAGACCAGTATTTCACTATGTCATCATCTTCCAAACATAACATCTCATTTCACCAAAGCTCCTCTATATTATAGATTTCATGGTGTAGCTCATTTATTTTTCTTTCAGTGCATGAACTGCCCTGTATGTTCATCTGTTAGGGTGTAAAGGCAGCAGAGTATCACGATGGCTCTTGAGTTTAGGTAAATTATTCCTTTACAAAACTGGAGCTTACTGCTCTGATTAGAAGCCTTCCCAATGAGAAGCATTGCTGAGGAGAAGGAAAAATAAGGCTCCCACATTTGGCTGTTCAAGAGCTCATGTGCGTGAGCCACCAGTGCGGGACATGTCCCTGAACTGCTCTGGAAAGAGCGGCCCATTAAATAAACAGACATGTCACAGGCTTTATAGGTGAAAACTTTGTTTCCCTTTGTAGTGAATGTGTTTTGACAAAGTTGTAGATCAGTACTAAGCTGCAGCTAATTACAGCAAATGCATCTATGCAACTATAGCCAGGAAGATTAGAGCAATGCCTTCACTTATATTTGAATGCCTTGGATTCTAGAACTAAGAAAGAGGTTAAAATAGAGGGATTTCATTTTGCAAGGAAGGAGCTCCTAGTCTAGGAACTTTGGTGTAATGTGGGACAAAAGCAGTGCAAGTGGCCAGCAGAGTATCTGGAGCAAAATTTTTACTGACCAGTACTGGAATGTTCTTTGTTTGCAGATTTGAAACAAAACATTAGAATATCTATGATCTTCTGTTTGCCAAACTTAGTCATAGCTGGCATCAAAGAATAACAGGGCTGAAAGAAGCTTCCAAAAAAAAAATCTATTGTGTTTCTTCATTCCAAGCAAGGATGAACTATGTGTATGTCATTCCTAGCACATACCTGCCTTCTTAGTCTTCCAAATACGGAGACGCTACCTCTTCTTTAGGTAATTATTTCTATGGTAATGTCCTCTCCTTCAGAATTTGTGTTCCTAAATAACTAAAAATTCATTTCTAGTTTAAAAGGGTTTAGGACTTAGTTTCTTCTTTCCATCTCTCAATAGCTCCATTCTCTGCCTTTTATCAAAAAGAGATCTGGAGTAATATGTTTTTGCTAAATCCACATATCTTGTCTTTGCTTCTTAAATATCAGCCTTAAGAAAATTTACTGCTTGGAGTGTACTGCTAGCTGTTTTCTTTTGTTAGCTAACCACTTCCCTTTGCTACTGTATTGTGTTTTTATTTAGATGCCAAATGTAGGATATACTAAAGTTTTAACCCATAGCAGAACTCTGTATGTTAAAGAATTGGGGGTAACTTTAAACAGGGCATCGGTTGGAGAGCCTAAAAGATGATGCAGTAGGAATTCTTTCCATTCTGTGAATCATGCTAGCACTGTTTTGCAACCAGAGCTGGAAACAGGCAAATGCAATTTAAAATTGATTTTTGTGACTCTTTTTTCTTTATTTTTGAGATGACCATAGCACATATCCTCCTAAATAAACAAGAAGGACGACCATCATGTTTCTTCAGCCGTGTAGGACAGATTGCTTCCATCAACGGGTTCTTCAGGCTGAGACATTTTCTCAGGAGAACATCCTTTTTCAAATTAGAAATTGCCATGAGTAACAGCTCACAGCACTGATTATTCATTCCAGTGTTTCCCTACCCCATTTTTTAAAAACAGTACTTGGCAGCTAATATGGATTTGTTTTACCTTAAACTTTATTTGCAGTGTTTTTGTGATCTGCTCCAGCCCAGACTGCTGAGGTAATTAGTTTCGAATTATATTGACTCTAGAGGTAAGCAGAAAAGATGAGGAGGGGAAACACTACATAATCAATGGCTGAGTTAGAATGTCTTTCTCAAAACCTTGTCAAGGTTGGGAACAGAGGGAAAACTGATTGTTATGTATAAACACATGCTTACAGAATTTAACTGCAGGGAACATTCTTGTGAAATTTTCAAAATACCTTTAGTTAAGAAAGTAAGCTGCCTGTTGCAAAACTTAATAACAGAAGCTTGGGGTCTTTTCAGTTCTTCATAAGAGGAGGTTTGTCAGGTAATGGAGCCCATGGCACTGCATTGCCAGTAGCATGGAGCACATGTGCCCTGCCCCCACAGTTACCAGATGAGTTTCTGAGAATTCCAAGGAGAACAAACCTAACTGAAGTCACCCAGTGTCTTAAGTACTCAAAGGCTGGAGAAGTCCTTTTGCTCTGCTGCTGATGCACTGTTGCAGGTTGCTGCACTGTCTCTCAACAGCTGTACATCTCAATTTGTTAGGGTTTTCCCCATTGTCCTAAATGCTTCTTGCTAAAGTTCTCAGTCTCTGCAGAGCTAGTGGATTCTTTTTGTTCAATATAAAATACTGGTTCTGAAACTAGACAAATCTAGAGTTTACAGCGTGACACTAACCTTGCAGTAAGTCGAATATATATCTGAGCTATATGTGCTTTGGTCAGATTCTTGGTCAAGCTGGTATAAACAGTGTTTAACTGACATCCTCTGCCCAGAACTTTTCTTTCTTCTTTTCTTCCCCCCCCCCACCCCACCCCGAGTTTTGTCTTTTGCATTTCCAGCTAGAATGTAAGAAGAGATGTGTGTGTATGTATATGTACATCACTTAGCAAGATTTTGTATGTATCTGTGCTATCTGTAGCGCGAAGCTATTCCAACCATTAATAAAAGTTGAAGTCAGTTCCAACAGATACGAAATCAGAAATACTTGTCTTGGTTTTGAATAGCTAACAGTGAGGAGGAAGAGCCCTCACCTTGTAGTGTGCTCTGTTTCTTAGGTAATCACAAAGCTGGCAGGCATGGAAGAAGAAGAACTTTCATTTTCAACCAAAGAAGAACAGCAGCAGCTTCTCCAGAAAGTCCTGCAAGCATCTGACCTGGATGCTGAGGAGGAAGTAGTTGCTGGAGAATATGGTTCAAAGTCAGCTCAGGTAATGAAGAATTCTTTGAAAAGGATGACTACAGGTGGGACAGAACTGGACCATTTAATTTCCATCCAGTTCTAAATACGATGTTGTCATTGATGACCTGGTATCTTTGTGAAACATTCGAGACCAGATTTATTTTTCTAATCTGCATTAGCCTTTAGCTATTGGAATAATTCACTTGTTGGGCACTCGGAAGAAATTAGACATGAAATTCATGTCCTTCTCCATCGTATTTGAAGAAGAAGGAAACAGATCTGTTGTTACAGATTTTGAAGTAAATCTTCTAAGTGACCTGCAATGCAAATACTTTTAACCTCTGATCACACACTAAGCACGTGCTTATGCTCCTTGTACTTGCAGGTGTCCCGTCGTGCAGGCACCATGAGCTCCATGTCTGGCGCGGATGACACGGTGTACATGGAGTACCACTCCTCACGGAGCAAGGCGTCCTCAAACAAACACATCCACCCCCTGTTCAAACGCTTCCGCAAGTGACAGCCTTCTCCAGGGCCTTGTGTTCAAACTGTGGATCCCTGTACTTGTTTCTGTAGCGGAGAAGATAGAGTTGAAATTTATGACAGGTCCTCTAAAAGGCTTTTTTATATGCATCTGTATGGCCACGTATTTACTTAGCAATGTATGTGCTCTCATAGGTGAATGGGAAAGCAGAGAAGGAACTAAATCTTACCATGGAAATATTTTTTAAAACTTTTAAGATAAAAATATGTCACAGCACATACTTCATGTGGCACCGGCTCCTCGTCTTATGCACTCATTTCCTTATGGCCAGAGGGCAGAAGCATACAGGTCACTTCATTCAAGAGAAGTACTTGTCTGGTTTTCAGGGTAATTAATAGATTTTATTTTTATCAACTGAACATCCTTTTTCAGAAGAGTTCTGAAAAGGTTTTGTAAATGAAGTTTGTACTGATGTTTGAAATATTATTTATCTGATTATTGTGTCTGCTCAACAATATACTGTTTTTCAAAATGCTCAAATAAAATCATTCAGTGAGCTGAAAAAATCCTGAGGGGAGCACTTTACATTATATTTTTAAACTGAGAGCTAATTTATACTTGTGACTTAACCTGTATTAAAATTCTAACACATAGGTCAGAAATATTTTAGAGTTTGAAGACAAGAAGAAAGAGAAACTCTGTCTCCAAATTAAACTCAAGGAAAGCATTAGTAGTACATACAGATAAATTCTGTGCTTGTTTTCCTCATTTTTCTTGCTACTGTTGAGAAGTTGCTCAAATAAAAGCTATTTCTCTTGTTATTTATATTCTGTTTATTAACCATGCAATAAAAATTTTGTAACTGCTAAACAGTGCACCGTCACCACAGAAGTTATTACTGAATCAAAAAGCATTTTGACTTCTCACAAGGTGAGTTGGAAGAATGTGTGAAGAAAAGATTCCTGAGTTGGTTTTTTTAAATGAAGACTGCAGGATAATTTTAGAAAATTATAGCAGAAATGGTGGTGGTTTATGGCAGAAGAATGCTATCAAATAACATTTTCTTAATAATGTAACACGCCACTTGGTGTTGTATTAAGAAGTGTTATTTCACTGATTGTAGAGCTTCAGGAATAATCTCTTGGTTCAAAGTAGGGCAGTATAAATCTTTACCATACTGGAAGGAGCATGCATGGTACAGCTATCCTGGTTGTATGACAGATGAGCTTCAGAAGAATACTGACTTCTGTTTCTTATTAGCATGAATTCACAAATTGAGAATGTAGAAATATTGAAAGCATAATTGAGAACAGATGGTGCTTGATTTTGGTCTCTGTATCAGAATCGGTAATTTTTAAAAAGGGAACTGATCTGCTTCAGTTCAAACTTTTTTTAGGCTCTGAGTCCTACCCTCTAACACTTGGTTCTTTCTCTTTTGCTGTCTTCTGCTGCACAGCCTGGAACCAGCCATGGGAGTGCTTGAGTGGCTTGTATAGAGGAGATAATTGTGCAGTATTCTGGTGCTGATTTCCTCTCCCCAGTTTAAAGCACTATTTACTTCTGATAGTAGTTTGGACCAGCTCTAATGGCAACAGTTTGTAGCAAAATGGTAATTTAGTGTATTTGGAGGGGCCTGTGACAGGTTTATCTGAGCAAGTCAGGCAATGACCCTCTGCATAATTCCCTCTTAAAAAGCTTTATGAATTGCTTTGAAATTGCTACTCTCCACCCTTCATAAACTTGAAAAAAACCACAACAACCTACTAAATGGAAATGGCTTAATACTGATTCCTGTAATTGTGGAATTACTAGTAGTAGCTGGCTTTAAGACAGCGCTGTAGTTCTTGTGTAGTAAATCGTGACTAATGATCTCACTCTTCTAAGTAATGTCTGTGTGGGATGCAGTACATTCAGCATCATGTAAAGCTTCATAGTTTTACAAGGTATGAATGACTCCATGCATCAGTGATAGCATCTTGGTATTCAAACTTTAGAAGTCATTACTTTGATATGATTAAGTGTAGTAATTACTGTCTGCTGTTACTCCAGGCTGCAGCAGCAAGTGGCAGACTGGTGCATTTTCTCCCTGCAGCTCAGTGGCTGCTGCACGTGGCAACACCTGTGCCATAACAGGGTCAGGCAGGTTGGTCACTGAGGAGCTGCCGGCTCCTGGGGCTTCTGTCCTGCTGGCCCCTCAGTCCCCCTGCACCCTGGCAGTGCACCCAAGGGTCACAGCAGGCAGCTCCAGATCTGTAATCCCAGCCCTCTAGGAAACAAAATTGTTCACAAAAGGACAGATAGTGTGGCAGAACTGATTCAGATTATGAGAGATGCCAGAGGCAGGTGAACTCAGGGGTAAGTAAATTATTTCTTGGAAGTCTGTGGATAGAGGAGGTGTGATTTTCTTGGATGTAATTCAGGTTTCCTTGCTGGAATAAAAGCTTTTTTTCTGCTCCCTGGCCACCTCCTTGGTCTGAATTCCATACTGAGACTTAATCTTCTTCAGGAATTGTCTTTTTTTAATATTTGCTGTTTGTGTTTCTGATAGGCTACAATACTGAAGCTTGTGTTTATGTGCCCTTCCTTCTCGTGGCAAACCAGCAAGTGTCCATTTGAAAATGATAATACGTGAAGGGCGGTGCTGTTGCTCATGCAAATGGCATTCGAGACTAAAGGGGCACAGTGATGATGGGGTGGCAATTTCACAGTGTTGCAGCTCGCCAAAGCACCAAACTACACTCAGTTTCTGTTTCTCCGGCTCCTTATGCCCTCCTGATGGTCATTTTTCATAATGCCATCCTGTTGTCTATGTGTTTAAAAATTCTGGACTTCAAGGCAAGTGGTTCTCAGTATAAGCTGGTGTCAAATGCCCTAAGAGGCACAGGGCAAGGATCTAAATCTATGAGAAGTCTGCAAGTAGAGCTGAATTCTTTACAGTTGATTATGGGGTTTTTATTAAAGACTGAACAGTAAGTCACCGTGCCATTGGCTTGCTTGTTCTGATTTAAATACCTTCTTTTTGTACTCTATATATATATATATATATATAAAGCATTTAAAATTCCAAAGAAGTAACTTCACAACTTGAAAGGATCTTTCAGAAGATGGGTTTGAGGACAGTCAGAAAAGGCAAAAATTATGACTGATTGTATGGCTTTTTCAATGAAAAGGTGTAAGCCGAAATTTTCAGTGTAGTTTAAAACATTTCTGACATTGCAGCCCTTTTTCAGCTTTTCTTTGCAAATGTTCTGAAGAGCCTACTTGTGTAGTCTTAGCTGAAGGTGTTATATGGGCAAAGTTAGATGCCTCTGATGAAATCTCTTTTACTTCTGTAAATTACACTTATAAATTATTTATACTCGTAGCTATTTAAACAGTTATGTAAAACATACAGTACAATATTTATTATACTGGATATCATAAAATTATGTTCAAATAATTGCAAACCAGATATAGCCAAGACTGTTAAAAGGTGAGAATAATTCTAAGAAAACAATTCCTGGTAAGATGATAATGTAACCACTGACTCTGAATACCAATGTTATTGACACAAAGAGCTTCAACTGAACTTTATCAGAGTTCATGCAAGAGGAGAGCAAGTTTAAATTGGGTTTAGAAATATCTAAACGAAGGTAACGAAGTACAATTAATCACACCATTAGGGGGTCTAGACTGAGAGAATAGCAGGACTGTGGATTTGAAGACTAATTATCCAAAAATAATACATAATCTAAATTATCAATAAGCTGAGTTTAGTTTATACTGTGATCCCGTTACATACCAAAAGTTAACTAAAACTGAAGCATGTCTGCTGTGAAGGGGCATGTGCTCCAACTTGTTTGAAATAACAAAAGTCACAACTGACTTGTTACATAAAACACATTTTCAGACTTCAAGGACCAACAGGCTAGGACAAATGTCATTGTTTAAATTTAAAGAACTCTGAGTGTGTTTCCGAGTCAGTGTTAAGATGTCTAATAAATATATATACTGGAAGGTTGTACAAGTAAGAGAAAATATTTATCTTCTAAGTCACATAAATGTGTTTTGGTTGGCTTGTGCTGATGGCATAACTCCTCCTTTCTTTATGGTTTGGTGGCTTTATGTGAACTGGAAGGAGGTTTTGTGTAATGGCTGCTATACTCACCATTATTCCGGGGAATTCTGTGGCACTACTACTGGACTTCTGTTACCTGAAACAAGTCTATGTGCATATTTGGGAGGAAAATGGCACCAGACAATGCCAACCCTTCCACCACGTTAGGTTACCCTCTCAACCTTTCACCCTCTGCTGCTCTTTCAAATGTTTGTTGGCTTTTTTCTTCTATTCTTCCTTTCTTTTTCAAGTCTATTCTATGAAACTTTATTCAGTTTCATCCATCTCTTGTAACATAAATGTTGGTGTTTACTCATAATGCTGACTACTGAACATTCTGCAGTTGGCAAGTTTGACCTCCTGCTCAGATTCTGCAGTAGTAAGGACGTGAAGTGTGGCAGAAAAGTAGGAATATTAGTGGCACATGTGTACACTAAAACTCTAATTTGAAAGTCAAACGGAACCACACAATTATGATCTGGCACAGCAAAGAGAAGTGAATGGTTTAATTGCACATTCCATGTTGTGGTAGCCCACATGTATTCACTCAAATTCTTAAACATTCCCTTCCTGTATTCAGCTGTTGAACCACCTTACAATTTGGCTCTTGTTGTCTGGAGTATTCTTTTTGTACAGTTTACATAGAAAGAGAAACTTGTATCTGCACTGACAGGTTGCTGCGGTATGACTGATAATTATTGTAGAGCAGTATTTTAATAGTGCAACAGAGCTGCATCTGTTAATGGCTCTGAATTTCTACGCCATCTAGCAAACTGCTTTGAAATATCTATTATTTATAAATATTTTCAGCCTACTGGGCATCAGACCTACCCCTGGTCCACCACCTGCACTATGTAAAAATTGTTTCTGTGGATGTCAATCCACTCATCTTTTGTGCAAGGAAGATGCTTTATACAGATTTGCATAATTGCACCTTTACACTCCTTTAAATCCTTCTTCTGTTATGTCAAAGTAATTTGGCCATTTTCATCATTAATGCATTGCTACTTTGTGCTTTCTTCATTTATTTCCTTCTGTTACACTCAGCTATTGCCTATAATGTACTCTGGCAATTCTTCAGGATTACATGGGTTTGGCTTTGCTTATAAAACACTGATGGCTCCTCGCAATAAAATGACAAGATGGCAAATAGCAATGGAGGTGTCTCACAGACACTCCTGGATCAGGATTCTTCTCAAATAGCACATTCCACTCTTTCTTTAAAACTAGACCAAGTATAAAATCCTATTTAAAGTTAATTTTGTACGCTGGGGTTGTTTCTTTCGGTGGGATCTTGGTTTTTTTCTTTTAGGTTTTCCTGTAATTTTTGTTTTTCTTTTTTTACAGTAATAAACATTTGCATCTGACTAATGAAATAAACTCTTTTAGATTTTGCCCTGCTGACTGCCATATTAAAAGCCAACAACAGTCTATCCAGACAGCAGAAAATGCATCCAATTCCTCAGGAGCCGTAGCACAATGGATTGCTAGAATCTTTTAATGAATTTGGCTGTACTCTGATTGTATAAGCTACACATATAAACTTGATAGCTGCTAATCACAGAATGTTTGACTGGTATTAAAAATCTGCTGGGGTTTGCCAGCAATGAGATCTGAATGTCTGCAGCTGTTTTATGGGCTACTCCAGGTAAGCTCCCTGTTTCACTGAAATTGCAGATTGTCTGAGTGTTTACATGTTGTTTTTTTTTTTAATGGGATCTGTGTTTCAGACCATTTTATTGCAAACAAACAGAAATCTAACAATAAGTAAACTGAGAAGACAACTGAGTGCAAGTGGGGTTATACAACACCGTTCCTGTGCTGGGACCGCTGCCACCTCCAGAAACTCCTCAGAGGGAAAGCAGGTACTGTTCTGGTGAAGTACTTAAAGGATAAAGCTTCTGAAGCTTTTTCAAGTATCCCAGCTAGAAACAATATGTCCTATAATGACTTTCATGGAGAAGTGGTAACAGGGGAAAAAAATGGAGAACTCCAAATATGGAAACTGGAAAAAGGTACACTCAGAAAAAGCTACAATCAGTTGCAAAACTGTAACCTTTACAGCGTAATGTATCTTGCTTTCTCACTAGCATATTAATAGCATCGGATGCTTTACCTTAACCATATATGACTTCAAACTAAAACAAAAAAATCAACCGTACTGATAGCTGTGAGCAGGAGCCTATAGGAAAGGTGTACCTATTCCCTCCAGCAATCTAGAAATTACAATATTAATATAATTTTAAAATCAGTGTAACAGCTTCTCTCCAAGCATCTTTAGATAAATATCAAAGAAATAATGTAGCTACACTACACAGAAACATAGGAAGAAAAACTTCAGTGGTACTCTGATGGTGTTCTCAAACCTATTCTTACAAAGCTCAGTGAGAGCAAGTAGGTAACATCCTGTGATGCCCTGGCTATCTGCAATGTGAGGTACCAAGGCTACCTGGAAAAGTAACCATGACATCTGTAGTTGCAAACTAAGCCCATTATTTTCTTTCTTCTCTCTCTGACATGCACTTTTTTAACAAAAGATGTAAACATCTGTAGGCTGTTGTCATGGTTGTGGCAGTCATCTTTCCCAGATGAAAAAAGTCTCTCAACCTTCTTATGTAATTTTTAAAAACCTTTTCGTTGGTTTTTTTTTTTCCTGTTGCTGTTCTCTAGGTGCTTTCAAGTATGATGAAATCCATTTCAAAGACATGATTTTAGCTTAAATCAGCATTTACTTAAATAGATTTTATTCCTGTAATATTTTCTGTGGTATCTGTAAGGACTGGTAGGCCTGTCTAACTTCAGAGTTATTTCAGTGGAGTTATCAGTGCCCAAAGCAAGCATGTACACAGATCTTCACTGCAATACAGCCTAAAATATCTGAGTGGTGGTACATAAGGAAAACAAAAGCTAATGACTCTGAAGTTTACTAGATTTACTTTCCAGCAGTTTATTCATAATTCTGTTCTAGGAATGTGGATCTTCCCTGAGACTTTTCTCTGTCCTCAAGTTTTATCTGGGTGTCTGATTCACTTCAAAACCAAGGTACTCTCATCCACATAATTTCTGAAAATAATCAACATTTTACAGATTATTACTAACACCTTCGGAATTATACAGGAATACATATGAAAACAACACAAATACTTTTTAAACTGTGTAGACTTCTACAAAAGTTGACCCAAGCTGCTTATGGAGTATATTCTTCCAAAAGATAAATCATTCTGCAATACAAATAACATTCCTGAATATTGTCATTTACAGGAATCGTTTGTAAGGTTACTGTGTAAGACCAGTGCTACTTATATGCAGATGCACAAATGGTTTTCATATATGTTACAGGATAATGAACGGTCCTAAGAGAACTTCTTGCAGAAAAATACCTTATTTCCTAACACAGGAGAATGAATTTAATGACACAGAAAAAAACAGGCCTAATCCTGCCTTTTTAAAGTAGGAGAAAGATGGGGTGATCTTTTCACCAAACTAATGGGTGAAAGAGGCAAAAACTGAACTTTGGCTGCATGTATAATGGGTAAATTTATCTGATTTGAATTATACAAAATAATAGGTTCGTTCTATTCAAGTCTCATCCCAGACCCACCCCCCTTTTCCAGCCCTAGGGGAGGGAGCGTTAAATAATGGTCTGTGTAAACTGATGCTCATGCAGTAAGAGTTTGGAGAAGTGCTGCTTGTACAAGTTAAAGCAGGCACTGAAGAAAGAGCAACCAAATAAAAAGCAGCTGCAGGAGCAAAGTGGACCCTTCTGAAATTAAAAGACATGTCTTTCTTCACTAGAGTTTTTACGATGAAATGCAAGCAGACACTTGAATGTGAGAGGACTTACTTCTACCAGGCGCTTTTTGCCGGCAGCAGGTTTCCTGGGCTGCCCCGGCTGTGCAGCAGCCAGTCGCTGGAGATGCGGAGCAGCCCGCGGGCAGCGGCGGGGAACAAAGGCGAGGGGCGCGGAGCTGAGCTGCTGGAGCCCCCCCCGCGCCGCCTGGGCAGGGTGAAGAGCCTGCACGAAATGCCCGGACCCAACACCCTCTACAACCTCTACGAGTTCTTCTGGAAGGACGGCTTCGGCCGCATTCATGAAATCCAGGTACAGCTCCCTCGGCTACTTAACGCTTTAATCACGCCAAGATTACTCGAACCTTTCCTTTCCTCCCCTCGGAAAGCGCCGGTGACTCGCCGGGCTGGCAGCACCGCAGCTGGGCATCGCCGCGCCGCCTGCCCTCTGCGGAGAGCCGGGGTTCAGGGGATCCCCCGCTCCACTTTCCGCAGCACCGGAGGCTTCGGCAGTTTTGTTCCGCAGGGGATCCCAGGATCCCGGCTGCCCGTGCCTCGGTGCCTGCGAGCGCTCCCCGCGCATCTTTGTGCTCGTTTTGAACCGCTGGGGAGGTGCCTCAGGCTGAAAGGAAATAAAAAAAAAAGTACCATTTTTTTTTTAACTGGGCTGTTTCACAAGCTTGCAGAGAACTTATTTTTGGCGGGCACGGCTGGGAAGCGTGGGCTTCCCTGGAATCTTGGACCGCAGCACCCGCCCGTGCGGTGAGGCTGTGCCGGCTACCCGGGGCCGCCCCAGCCTCGCCGCGGCTGAGGCGCCACCGCCGCTGCCCTTCCCTCAGCCCGGCCCGGCGCTGCTCCGCTGCGCTCAGAGACCATTTTGTCTCTCCTACCCCGGCCTCCCCTTACATAAATACACTTTGCCTATGTCGGTCCCCTGAGGGGGCGGTAGATGCGCCTGGCCCCGCTGCCGTCAGCGCTGGCCGGCCCCCGCGGCCGCCCCCGTCCCTTCGGCAGGAGGCGGGCGGTTTGAACCTCGCCGGGGGGGTGAGGGACCGGGCCGGGAATGGTGGCGACTGGCGCTGCCGGCCCTGCCGCCCCCTCCCCGGCCGCCACATGGGCGCGGGGGAGGGGAGAGGGTGGCGGGAAGCGGGGCCGGATGGCGGAGTGAGGGGAGGGGA